>BTPG01000001.1:278420477-278567977 GCA_036245525.1 Semisulcospira habei
TTAATAAGATAGAGTGGTTGACTAAATCAAAGGCTTTTTTAAGGTCAAGAAAAACTGCACCTGATAACTGAGAATTATTAATGGCTGTAAGCCATTTATCAATGATATGTATAAGGACAGTTTGGCAAGAGTGTTGCGGGCGAAACCCAGACTGCATTTCACTGAGTAGACAGTTCTGTTCTATCAAATTTTGCAGATGTGTATGGATATGTTTTTCAATAGGTTTTGAGATGACTGGTAGAATGGAGATAGGTCTATAATCATTCAATGAGTTTAAGTTTTTGCTTTTGGGAAGGGGAATGACCTTAGCTGTTTTTAACTCATCAGGAAAAATATTTCTTTAAATAGAAAGATTGTAAATGAACGTTAGAGACTCAACTATGTAGGGCAGAGCTATTTTAAGAATTTCGCAACTGATGCCATCTGAACAACATGACCTCTTTTTCATATTAGATATATATTTACCCACGTCAAAAACAGTCATTGGGGGGAGTGAAAAAACACAACCAGCAGTACTGTTACTGTGAAATCGTAGTTGCTCAGAACATTGGTATTTCGCAGGATCATTTGTATTAGTGCGTGCTAAAGTCTCAGCTATGCTAAGAAAGTATTGAAGGTATCTGCAGTGAGCTCAGGTGCAATGTTCATGTCTCTGTGATTGTGACATTTAGTAAAGGTGTTGATAAATTGCCAAACAGAGCGCAGGTCCTTGCCGTCTGCAATGATCTGTTCGACATGTTGTATTTGAGCTTTTCGGACTAAAGATTTGACAAAATTTCTTTATTTTTATAGTCAACAAATTTCTTTTCTTTCTTAAGTGTATCTCTGAGTTGAGAGAGAGAGAGAGAGAGAGAGAGAGAGAGAGAGAGAGAGAGAGAGAGAGAGAGAGAGAGAGAGAGAGAGAGAGAGAGAGAGAGAGAGAGAGAGAAATATGATGATGATGATGATGATGATGGTGATGGTGATGGTGGTGGTGGTGTTGGTGGTGGTGGTGATGGTGATGGTGATGGTGATGATGATGACGATGATGATGGTGATGGTGATGGTGATGGTGATGGTGGTGATGATGATGATGATGATGATGATGATGATGATGATGAAACGTTTTTATTCAGGATAAAAGTTTTAGGCAAAGCAATGCCTATCTTCCAAACTGTCCTGCTACTCTACATATATAAAAATACATCAGACGATACAGCAAAAGATAAAACATATATAAGTAAAAAGACCCACCCCCCACCCTTCAGAAAAAAGATAATAATAACAATAATAATAATAATAATAATAATAATAATAATAATAATAATAATAATAATAATAATAATAATAATAATAATAATAATAATAATAATAATAATATAGTAATGGTCAAAACTTAAAAGTCCACCCTACTGGAATCCTGGAATCCACTTTTCCAAAACCCTGTACGCCACCATGAACACACTCCTAGGCACTTCTAAAGACTCTCCTCTTCCCAACACACACAGCAAAGAAGAACTTCCGTCCGCTTTCTCCTCCTATTTCTCCGACAAAATCCAAACTCTGCGCAACACACTCGACACTCTGCCTTCTCCGCCTTGCCTTCCTGACCCCCCCCCCCCCTTTTCCGGCACTCCCCTCTCGTCCTTCCGCCCCGTCTCTCAGGATGAAGTCCTCAAGACCATAAAATCGATGCCTTTCAAAACCCGCGAACTAGACCCCCTCCCAGCTTCTCTCTACCGGGACGGCCTCCCAAAACTTTTGCCCTTCATTACCGACATCATCAACACATCTCTAGAGAATGGCTCCGTCCCCGATATCTTCAAGTCCGCCATCGTCCGTCCTCTCCTAAAAAAAACACAACCTCGACCCAAACGAACTCAAGAACTACCGCCCAGTCTCCAATCTCTCTTTCCTATCCAAGCTTCTTGAGAAGGTTGTCCTCAACCAACTCAACCTCCACCTCGCCAACAACAACCTCCTCAGTCCCTTCCAGTCTGCCTATCGCAAACATCACAGCACTGAAATAGCCCTTCTACAAATCCTAAACGACCTGCTTCTCTCCACTGACTCGGGCAACATCTCCCTTCTTACGCTACTCGATCTCTCTGCCGCCTTCGACACCATAGACCACTCTATCCTTCTCCACCGCCTTCACCACTCCTTTGGCATCAGTGACTCTGCCCACGCCTGGTTTCTCTCCTACCTCTCCGACAGACAGCAGTCCGTCACCATCGACGGCGTCTCCTCCAACCCAGTCAGGCTCTATTGCGGCGTTCCACAGGGGTCGTCCTGGGCCCGGTCCTTTTCACACTCTACACCTCTCCCCTGTCCAACATCATCCAGTCTCACCAGATACACCACCACCTCTACGCTGACGACTCACAACTACTAGACAAAGACAAACTCGACAACACTCAGACACTACTGACTCGCACGGCTGACTGCTATGAAGACGTGAAAAACTGGATGACAGCAAACAAGCTCAAACTGAACGACGACAAAACGGAAGCCATGCTGGTAGGCACTCGCCAGAAACTTCCCCAGCTCCCTCCCTCTCTCCACCTTCAACTCGACAGCACCCCCATCTCCCTCTCTGACTCGGTCAAGAACCTTGGCGTTATCCTCGATTCCTCTCTTTCCATAACCAGCTTCGTCTCCGCCACGGCCCAGGCATGTTATTTTCACCTCCGCCGCATCAGTCAGATCAGAAAATGCCTCACTACCGAAGCTGCCACCAAACTCGCTGTCTCTCTCATCTTATCTCGCATCGACTACTGCAACTCTCTCCTTTCCGGCCTTCCTCACTCCACCACTCTCACTCTCCAGCGCGTCCAGAACAATGCTGCCCGCCTCGTTCTTAGAAAGAAAAATTCCGACCACATCACTCCCCTGCTCAAGCTCCTTCACTGGCTCCCCATCCCCCAACGCATCCAATACAAGATTCTGTCTCTCTGCTACAAATCCCTGAACAACTACGCTCCTACCTATCTCTCCAACTTACTTCACCCCTACACTCCTTCCCGCTCCCTCCGCTCTGCCTCCGACCCTCTCCGCCTCCTCATCCCCCGCACCAAACTCAGCACTTTCGGCCCCCGCTCCTTCTCCGTCTACGGTCCATCCACCTGGAACACCCTCCCACTCTCTCTCCGTCAGAAACACTCTCTCTCCTCCTTCCAGTCCGCCCTCAAAACTCACCTCTTTCAACAGTTCTAGCACTACATCACCACACTCCCCACCCCAAGCTGACCGTCGTAATGTATTTTTCACTATTTGTGGTACGTGAGTCATTGTCTAAAGCGTGCGCATGCGTGTGCGAGTCGTGAGATCGCGCTTAGAGTTATATTTATTATAAGATAAGCGCATTATAAATACCGTAATTATTATTACTTTTTGTGTCATTGTTTATCGTCGCAAGTACGCTAATAAAATACAAATTTCTTTCGATTCAAATGGATTAAAAGCTGATCTTAGACAGTCCACTGTACAGGAAACAATAGACAACAATTTATCAATTACCAAGAACGTGTCAAATGCACATGAAACATCGTCAGTTTTTGTGAAAAGCTGTGCGATATTGGCAAGCGTACCAAAGGCAGGCAGGTGGAAAAAATTGGTAAAGTTGTGATGCACGTGCTAAAGGGGCCCAGTCGTGAACACTGAGCACTTCTGTTTCGCTACAAATACCGGTACATTAGGGGCATAATTGTCACTTTCCTAACCATGCCACCACGACGAAGCCTAACGCCAGTAGATCAAGGCCGCCGGGCGCTAGCATGGCTGCAGGATGGAATTTCCGGACGAGAAGTTGGGAGACGTCTTGGGGTGTCCCATTCAGTGATCCAGAGGCTGCTGGCAGGATTCCAAGAAACTGGAAGGGTAGAACGACGACCCTGCTCAGGACGCCAGCGCTGCACCAGCAGAAGTGAGGACAGATACCTTTGTGTGGCGGCTCTCGGAGAGACCCTACACAGACAGCCTGGCAGCAGAGGCAGAAAAGGCAGCAGGCAGCGGCAACATGAAACAGCTCTATGACATTACCAGAAGATTGTCAGGCAAGTATGGCCATACAGAAAGACCAATAAAAGACAAAGAAGGCAAGCCTATTGCAGACAGAGCAGACCAACTCGACAGATGGGTGAGTATTTTGAAGAGTTACTGAACAGACCTAGCCCACCCGACCCCCCAGACATCCAGCCGGCACTGAGAGACCGACCTACCCATCAGCTGTGACAGACCCAGCCGGGAAGAGAGCAGAAGAGCAGTGGCATTTTTGAAGAACGGTAAAGCAGCAGGCCCAGATGGCATCCCAGCGGAGTCTCTGAAAGCAGACCCAGAGACAACAGTGGAGATGCTGTACCCACTGTTTGGAAAGATCTGGGAAGAGGAGGTGATGCCGGCTGACTGGAAGGAGGGGTACCTAATCAAGCTTCCCAAGAAAGGCGACCTCAGCAAGTGTTCCAACTACAGAGGAATCACCTTGCTGTCAGTACCAGGAAAGGTCTTCAACAGGATCATCCTGGAGAGAATGAAGAGCTCCGTTGACCCCCAGCTGAGAGACCAGCAAGCAGGATTCAGGAAAAACCGATCATGTACAGACCAGATTGCCACTCTCCGCATCATCGTGGAACAGTCTCTGGAGTGGAGCTCCCCGCTGTACGTCAACTTTGTGGATTATGAGAAAGCATTTGACAGTGTGGACCGAGAGACTCTGTGGAAACTCCTACGACACTACGGTGTACCCACAAAGCTCGTCCGCCTGATCAAGAGCAGCTACGATGGCATGACATGTCGCGTGATCCACGAAGGGCAGTTCACCAGGGAGCTCCAGGTCAGAACTGGTGTCAGGCAGGGGTGTCTGCTGTCTCCGTTCCTCTTCCTACTGGCCATAGACTGGGTCATGAAGATGACCACAGAGCACAGACGAAGTGGAATACAGTGGACACTGTGGACACAGCTTGACGACCTCGATTTTGCAGACGACTTGGCTTTACTGTCCCACACCCATCAACAAAGGCAGGACAAGACCACGAGGCTTGCTGACATCTCGTCCCAAGTGGGCCTCACCATTCACAAACAGAAAACAAAGACAATGAGGCTGAACGCAACCAGGGAAGAACCAGTCTTGCTTGCTGGCATCCCATTGGAGGAGGTGGAGTCCTTCACCTATCTCGGGAGCATCATAGACAAAAAAGGCGGCACTGATGCAGATGTCAGAGCACGAATCGGTAAAGCCAGAGCAGCCTTTCTCCAGTTGAAAAAAGTGTGGAGTTCCAGAGAGCTGTCACAACACACCAAAGTCCGGATTTTCAACTCCAATGTAAAAGCAGTTCTCCTATATGGAGCAGAGACTTGGAGATTGACAAAATCCACAGTCAACAGAGTACAGACCTTCATGAACAGTTGCCTTAGAAGAATTTTGAAAATCCACTGGCCAGAGAAGATCAGCAACATCAGACTCTGGGAGAGAACAGAGCAGATAACAGCAGAGAATGAAATTGGGCGAAGAAGATGGGGATGGATCGGTCACAGTCTGAGAAAGCCAGCTTCCAGTATCACTAGGCAGGCATTGTCATGGAACCCCCCAGGAAAAGAGGAAAAGAGGTAGGCCGAGAAACTCCTGGCGTCGAGACCTCCAAGCAGACATCAAGAGACTGGGAACCACCTGGAGTAGAATCGAAGGAGAAGCACAGGACAGGAGTTGCTGGAGGTCTCTCGTCGACGGCCTATACCCGGGTAGGGGTGACAGGCGTAAGTAAGTAAGTCTCGGAGAGAGATAACTGTGCGTTATTCATCAATGATCAGAGATCTAGTAGGCCTAAACACACACACACACACACACACACACACACACACACACACACACACACACACACACACACACACACACACACACACACACACACACACACACACACACGTGGTAAGAAAGAGGGGATGGTGGAGAGCAGCGGAGGAGGGGGAGCCGAAGCAGTATTTGCCGAAACCCTCCGAGTCCGGGGACATATCGCACATTCACTGGATTTCCAGCCTCTTGATCCACTCACAAATCTCATAGCATATTTCAAAAGATAATCCTACTTATTTGAAGAGTAATACTTGCCATCCCATTCAGACACACCATGTTTGAGGTGTCGGATCTAAGACTCGGGGCAATACCGTAAGACAGCAGACCTAATCCGTACCGTTTGCGGGAGTACTCCCAACCAGACAGACCCACTTGGCCATTACCCCGCAAGTACACGTTCATCCAAATGAGATGCTGAAAGCATCTCATTTGAATAGACTCCGTGTACTTGTGGCGTACTCCAGGGGTGTTTATCTGGGGGGGTGGGGGGGGTGGGGTGTGTGGGGGGCGGGGGGGGGGGGCGGGGGAGGGGGAGGGGGTCGGGGGGAAGAAGGGGGTGTACCCTTTCAAACGGCATGGGTTGGCTTGACAAAACAACAATGCTTGCCTCGAGTCAGTTAAACCGCAGGAGAGAGAGAGAGAGAGAGAGAGAGAGAGAGAGAGAGAGAGAGAGAGAGAGAGAGAGAGAGAGAGAGAGAGAGAGAGAGAGAGAGAGAGAGAGAGAGAGAGAGAGAGAGAGAGAGAGAAATGAAATGAAATGAAATGAAATGAAATGAAACTTTATTTCTCAACGGATAAAGTAATTAGCACGTGTGCCATTTTTCATACTTGCCGTTGCTACTCTACAAACACAGGATAATAATTGTAATACTAATAGTACCAAATTACACAGAGAAAAATTAGAAAACATTAAACATGAAGAGACATTAAACAAAATTCATTCATTCATTCGGTCATACAAAAAACAAACGAAAAATAAAAAGTACACGCAACGCGCGCACGTTAACGCGCGCACACTGACACATACACGCTCGCGCGCACACACAGACACGCGCTAATGATAACTTGACCTATATACGAAGCAAATCATTTGGATCATAGTGAAAATTCACTTCAGACAGCAAAATTATTTGGATTATAATAGAAAGTTGAATTATGTAATTAGGCGATTATTATTAGTATGGACAAACCATACGGCAGCATGCACTGATTATACGATAAGCACATGTTTGATACGAATACTTGTGGTAGATTATGTATCAGCAGACAAGTACTTGAGGAGGCATTCCTTGAAAGAGGAGAGGGAGCTAGCGTGTGTTATACATGTTGGCAGTGTGTTCCAGAAAGATGCGCCTGAGAAAGATACACTGGTTTTAAATAGATCTATCCTGGGGCGAGGTGTAATAAAGTTTCGTCTTGAAGTAGAATAACCTGAACTTGCCTTGGTAAAGAGCTTACAAAGATATTTTGGGTGAATCTCATTCCAGATTTTATACATAACCACACCCTTGTTTAAGAGGTGATGCTTGCTAAGAGGTAGCATTTTCAGTTTTTCAAGTCTTTCATCAGTTGTTAGGGCTGAATCAGGCAGGATATGTTTCGCTGCTCTCCGATGCAGGGAGTTAAGCCTCTTTAAGTGTATGTCACCGCTGCCATCCCATATCGTGGACGCATAATCGATGTGGGATTTGACATGCGCATTGTAAAATAACTTGCGGGCATCAACATCGATAAAGTACTTCAACTTTGAAAGCATAAAAACATTTCTAGCAACAGTTTTACATACAGCATTTATGTATGATTGCCACTTCATCTGGTCATCAACAATTACACCAAGTAATCGGTGTTCCGTGACCTGATTAACGATGTCATTATGGATAGTCAGGCTGAGTGTAAGTGGCTTGAGCTGGTGCTTCTGACGGGTTGCTATCGTCATGCATTCCGTTTTGGAAGTATTTAAAATCATTTCATTGTTTGCGCACCAAGTGGAAATTTCGCTCAAACCCTGCTGCAAACGGCCATTTAAAGAATCAATACTCTTGTCCGGGGTGTGAATTGTGGCGTCATCAGCGAATAAATCACATGAAATTTTGTCGCTAGTCAAATGTAGCGGTAGGTCATTTATAAAGAGGCAAAACAGAAGAGGCCCTAGGACTGAACCCTGGGGAACTCCCCGTGTTACTAATCCGCTTGAGGAGTATGATCCATTGACCATGACGCGCTGCTGTCTGTCGCTAAGATATGAGGCAAAAAGTGGAGTTGTGCCATGGTGGTAAAGAGATTTCTGGCTGTAGTTAATTGAGGAAGAAATGCATTTATTGCCAAACGAACTACCGAAGTACACATTTAGCTTGGAAAGTAGAAGTTTATGGTCCACAAGATCAAAGGCTTTTCGTAAGTCAATAAATACAGCGCCGGTAAATTCGCCCTGATTTATTGAGCGTAGCCACACATCAGTTAGACGTGCTAGGGCCGTGTGACAGCTGTGCTTTGGTCTGAATCCCGACTGAAGGGGGTGGATTAATGTATGATTTTCTAAATATTCCAAGAGATGTTTATGGATATGCCGTCCAAGTGGTTTACTAAGGATGGACAATAGTGAGATGGGGCGATAGTTATTAACATCAGTCATATCTCTTGTTTTCGGGAGGGGTATAACCTTGGCTTTTTTAAGTTCTTTTGGGAAAATATTCGTTTGAATGCATAAATTATAAATATAGGTTATTGTTTCAATAACATAAGGAATAGCTAATTTAAGTATTTTGGGGCTGATTTTATCTGGCCCGGACGATTTCTTATTCTTCATTGAACTAATTGCCCTACCGACTTCGTGCACTGCCAGTGGTGGAATCACGAAAGGATCAGATCCTGCAGTTCGCGTTCTACAAAAGTCAACTAGTCTGTCTGAGCAAGAGTAGGGCTGAGAACTTGCTTCTGAAGGGACAAGAGACTCGGCAACTGAGAGGAAATGGTCGTTAAACATGTCTGCAGTCAGATCAGAAGGGATTAAAGGAGATTTATTACACTTGCCTCCAGTCACTACGGCCATAGCGCGCCAGAGCGTGGACATGTCTTTGTCTTGTTTAATCAAGCGATCAATGAAAGATTTTTTAGCCTGTCGCACAAGAGATTTTACGCGATTGCGCTCACGCTTAAATTCAGTGAAGCACTTCTGCTGTCTCAGATCATCTCTCACCCTCATGGCTTGAATGATGTCTTGAGTAAGCCACGGCGGGAGTGATGCGTGTTTGACGCGTCTCCTCCGCAGGGGCGCATGTTTATTTAAGATCTTAAGAAAGATGGTATACCAAACAGACAGAGCGCTGTCAGGGTCAGATGTACTAAATACTTCATCAAAAGGTGCGCTGTTAAGATCAAACAGAAACTCGCTTTCATTAAAACTTTTAAAGGAGCGATAGGTGATATACGTATGGCATCCTTTCTTTGCTTTAGGGAGTTTAGTAGACCACGTACAGCGGATGGGAAAATGGTCGCTGATACTAAGGTTACCGACAGATACATTATGAACAGACTCTGGCTTGGTTGTGTATATATGATCTATGAGTGTGGATGTTGTTTGTGTGATCCGTGTGGGTGAAGTGATTAACTGTTGCAGACCCAACAACGTTAACGTAGAGTCCCACGCATGGTGAGGCTTTAGCATGTCTATGTTAAAGTCTCCCATGAGGATGACATTGGAGTTGGGATTACAAGCTTTATCACACATACTAACTGAGGAAATCATCATACCACTCAAAGTTCGCAGCAGGGTTGCGGTACAGAAGGCCAATAAGAAATGATGGAGATTGGGGGGCCTTCAGTTCAAGCCACATACACTCAATATCTTTGGTTTCTAAATCATGTCGTCTACGTATAAAATCTTGAATAGACGAGTGAACATAAGCAGCTAATCCTGTCTGTCCATGGGCCGTAGGACCACGTCTCATGACAGTAAATCCAGGAACTTGGATGGATATATCTGATACATTTGAATTGAGACGTGTTTCAGACAGTCCAAAAATATGAAACGGGTCTGCTCCATTTAGATAAACACATATGTCAGGCAACTTATTGCAAAGATGGTAAATATTGAGATGACCAATGCGGAGATCTTTCGTCTTGAGTTTTACGCCACTCATTTCACGCAAAGTCAATGTGTTTGTAGAAAAACAAAAAAGAAGAAAATCAACAGAATGTATCCGTAACACGTGCCAAATAGAAAGTAATAATAATGATAAATAAAAAGTATAAAATCACTAACTAAACTATTCTAAGTGCAATAAACACAATAAACAAAGACTAGAGGCGTAATCACTGTACGCAGGGGAATAGGCCTTCCGTGGGGACTAAAATATCCCAGGTACTCTTCAATGTCTCACACCCCGAATCAACAAAAGATTAAAATTCGGAGAAAATTAGTTTTCAGCAATTGTCACAAGTAACAGTGAGAGTCTGTGTGGCTGCGATTCGTGCAACTAATTAATATTAACACAGACAGACAGTAGCATTGAAAACTATAGTCCACACTTTTGACGAGAGAGAGAGAGAGAGAGAGAGAGAGAGAGAGAGAGAGAGAGAGAGAGAGAGAGAGAGAGAGAGAGAGAGAGAGAGAGAGAGAGAGAGAGAGAGAGAGAGAGAGAGAGAGAGAGAGAGAGAGAGAGAATGACAATGAATTTTTATTTTCCAAAGATAAAAAGATTTAGATCTGAAGACCTTTCTTCCATCTTGTCCTTGCTAAACTACTTACACTAACACTCACGCGGCCGCACGCACTGACACACCATAAGCGCCCAACAAGGCTAGTCATACTGGCTGCCCCTCTCGATCAGCTGCCGCTCGAAAGCGACAGCAGGGATACAGCCAGTGTGTAGGCGATCATATACAAAAACATCATAAACACATTTAATACACGTAATAAGATATACATGCGCTACCATCTAACCAGTGTACCATAAGATCACAAAAAAAACCAACAACAATCAGATAGACAAATTCAAAATACCACGTCATTCCAAAATAAAAGCAGTTTACGCTTGCATTTGTAGCAAATGCTGATGAAGCCGTGTCTTGAAAGCATTTATGGTCGTGATAGATTTTATTTCTTTTGGAAGTAAATTCCATTCTTTGGCTGCTGAATATGACAAGGCCGATTTAAAAATGTCAAGGCGAGACCGAGGTCGTTCCTCAGTGTCGGGTACGTAGTGTGGGGAGCCTTAAAGAGAGCAGCGAGATATCCAGGTGATTTTGAAAGAGTGATCTTACGCATAAATACACATTTATTGAATAAAAAGTGCTTACGAAGGGGCAACATATTTAATTTTGTTAGTTTATCGTCGGTAGTCAAAGGGGTGTGGGAATCTTTTATGATAAGCTTTGCCGCACGTCTATGAAGTGAATTTATTCTTTTTAAAGAAATATCGCTGCATCCATCCCATTCTGTCGATGCGTAATCTAGATGGGATTTTATGTGTGCATTATAAAACAACTGCCTGGTTGAAATGTCGGTGAATAGAACTAGTCTAGATAACAAATATAGATTTTTTGACAAAACCTTACAAATAGAATTAGTATACGAGTGCCAACTGAGCTGGTCGTCTACAGTGACACCAAGCAAACGATGTTCTCTAACTTGCGCTATTGGTTGCTGTTCAAGGGAAAGTTTGAGTGGCGGCGGGCTCAGCTGATGCTTTTGCCTTGTTGTCACAAGCATACATTCCGTCTTTGATGGATTTGGAATCATGGAATTAGTCTGGCACCAATCAAAGACTTCATTTATTGTTTCCTGGAGTGAACTAGTGATTGTGGGCACGTCTGGCGCAGACACATCCAAAGCTGCATCATCTGCAAATAAGCTACAGGTAACGTCAGGCTGTAAGATATGTAAAGGTAAGTCATTTATGTAAAGTGTGAACAATAAAGGCCCGAGAATAGATCCCTGGGGCACGCCATGCATAATCAGCCCCTCAGCGGATGATTTGCCATTTACGCTGACATACTGTCGTCGGCCTTCAAGGTAGGATTTTAAAAAGAATACAGCTCGGTCACTTACGCGGTAGACTGAGAGTTTTTTGGTAAGGAGGGTATGGTTAACTAAGTCGAAGGCTTTGGTAAAGTCTAAAAAGATCACTCCAGTCAACAGTGCTTTATTTATTGATGTGAGCCAACGATCCGTTAAATGTGAGAGAGCTGTTTGACAAGAGTGCTGCGGGCGAAATCCTGACTGTAAGGGATGAATAAGGTCGTGTGTGTCAAGAAAGTGCTGTAAGTGTTTGTGTATGTGCTTTTCTATGGGTTTTGAAAGTGAAGACAAGATAGAAATTGGCCTGAATTTATTGGGATCTGTAAGATCTTTGTTCTTAGGAAGCGGAATAACTTTGGCTTTTTTCAGATCAGAGGGGAATTCGCCACGCTCGATACAACGGTTGTAAATGTACGTTAAAGATTCTACTATGAAAGATAGTGATAGTTTTAACACAGCAGTACTAATTTCATCATGTTCTGAAGTGCGCTTACTTTTGAGACATTCAATCGCTTTACCGACATCGTGCACTGTCATGCAAGGTATGTGGAATGATGAACGAGAAGAAAGTTTGCCATCACAATATTTGACAAGGATTGGGGATACAAACGGTGCCTTGGACTTTGCAGCAACGACTGGGCGGCAGAAAGAAAATGATTATTAAAAGTTTCTGCAGAAATAGAGGTATGTGTAGGGCTATAGTTAGATTTTGTAAGGGCATTAAGCGCTCTCCAAACAGAGACTGCATCCTTTTTGTCATTCATTATTCGTTTAAAGAGTGACTTTTTGGCATCAAGAACTAATTTTTTAACGCAGTTGCGTTGCTTACGGTAAGCAGGGAAATCTTTATTCTGTTTTAATTCATCTCTCAGTTGCATGGCATCGACCAAACCTTTGTTTAGCCAGGGCGGCAGTTGCGGGTTTTTTACTCGTTTTTCCCTAATCGGGGCGTGCCTATCAAGAACACTGAGGAACAACCTGTACCACTCAGACAAGGCACCATCAGGCTCGCAATGATGATAAACAGTATCAAAAGAAACGGAACTAAGGTCAAACAAAAAAAGCCTCTTTGTTAAAATGTTTAAGCGATCTATACTTGATGGTAGTGTGCTGGTGTTTACGGATAGGTTTATCTGCTTTCACGGTCCAGTTACAGCACACAGGGTAATGGTCGCTGATTCCAACTTGTAGTACTTACTCCGTCTAGAGAGAGAGAGAGAGAGAGAGAGAGAGAGAGAGAGAGAGAGAGAGAGAGAGAGAGAGAGAGAGAGAGAGAGAGAGAGAGAGAGAGAGAGAGAGAGAGAGAGAGAGAGAGAGAGAGAGAGAGAGAGAGAGAGAGAACAATGAATAAACAATGAATGAACAATGATGAACAATGTATTTTCCAACGGTAGAAGTTATTGGCAACAGGACCAGTTTTCAAACTTGCCGTTGCTACATCTACTACATAAATGACATAGACATGTAAAAATACACATACCACACACTGACGCACACATGCACTCGCTCACGCACGCACTCACGCACACGTACGCTCACACATACACACGCACACACTCACACACACACACACACACACACACACGCACTCAGGTACGCACGCATGCACACCACACCTCGCGCATTCAGTCACGCACGCACACACACACATGCACACCGCAATTACGCATGCACGCACGCACGCACACACACACACACACACACACACACACACACACTCTCTCTCTCTCTCTCTCTCTCACACACACACACACACACACACACACACACACACACACACACACACACACACAAACACAAACTTACACACGCACGCACTTAGACACACACGCACAAAAACAAACTCACGCTCTCGGACACGCACTCCAGACATACATACGTGCAGACGCGTACGCACAAAAATACAAAATGAGTAAAAATGCAAAGTAATGCAATACACAGAAAATCATTAAAAAAAAAGAGAGAGAGAGAGAGAGAGAGAGAGAGAGAGAGAGAGAGAGAGAGAGAGAGAGAGAGAGAGAGAGAGAGAGGGAGAGAGAGAAACCCCACCCCCAAAAACGATTAAATAAATCGATCCTACTCGTTTTACTTGGAACACAGGTGCCCAGGTAGGCTTAAGGAAAAAGCGCAAATAACGTGAATAGCATCCACCTTTTTGTCCTCTAACGATTTTTGTTGTTTTTGTTGTTGTCATGGGACTCATTTTGTGTTTTGAAATCCCTCCCATCTGTGTCGGTTCAACGCTAAAGAACCACAACCGTCCAAATAACAAAGTGGTGTCAGCAAGAGGCATAGATCCTCACGAGCCCCCGCGACTGCGGGGGCTCGTGAGGATCTATGCCTCTTGCAGTTGGATCCTTTTAAGGGTTAAGTAGTACGGCGTTTAACCTCCTACACGTTTTCTTTACTGACAGACGCACATGATTCTTTTTTATCTTAACACCTTCCCTGCCAGCGGACGCGAATTGCGCATCTCAAATCACTGCACTCTTTGCGACTGCCACTCGCGTCAACACAACGTAACGGGGACGAAAATAGGCATAGAAAGTATAGGACTAACAAGAGACATAAATCCTCATGAGCCCCCGCGACTGCGGGGGCTTATAAGGGTTTATGTTTCTTGCAGATGAATATCCTTCAACGGCAGTTAAGGTGTATATAAAAATTAAAAAAAAAAAAAGAAAAAAGAACGGCGCCATTAGGTAGACCGTGGTGTAACACTGCTTACTTCACAGTATTCGATATTAGGTAAAGTTCATTTGTCGCAGACACAGCACGGAATTATTGCAAGTTCGTTGGTCATAAGCACAGTACGGCAGCCACTCAGTGACACAACTTTTGTCGGGGATGGGGGTGTTGGTTTAATTCAACTTTTTTTTTTTTTTTTTTTTTTTTTTTTTTTTTTTTTTTTTTTTTTTTGCGTGGGATTTGGGCGGCGAAGGCGACAGTCTAACCTACGTCAGTCATCCTCCGAAAACATTAATTCTTACTTTCCTACTTCACGAAATACATTCTATTAAGCTTATCAGAAGGTACTTCACGAAATACAGTCTATTAAGCTTATCAGAAGGCCACTTTACGAAATACAGTCTATTAAGCTTATCAGAAGGTACTTTACGAAATACAGTCTATTAAGCTTATCAGAAGGTACTTTACGAAATACAGTCTATTAAGCTTATCAGAAGGTACTTTACGAAATACAGTCCATTATGCTTATCACAGGGTCGGATATGACAAAAGTCGGATATAACAATACATGTAAGGTCCCGATAGCTATCTTTCTACTTAAATTATTTCGCTTATAACAAACTTCGGATATAACAAACTGGGTCCCTGGTGATGTGTTTTATCCGGCGTTTACTGTAGATAGATAGATAAATAAATAAATAAATAAAATTAATATCATGGGAGACTCTGGTCTCCATAATTATGTACCCCCCCCCCCCCCCCCCCCCGGTCGCCCACTTCTTCATAAATAAATTTCAACGCCTCTGGAACTGAAGGAAGAACCGCAGAAAGGCCACAGGGATAGGCTGAAACGGGAGACTGATTAGTTTAAAACAAAAATGCTAAGCGATAATTGCATGCATGCCTTTACCGACTGTAGTTTTTGCTACTGAGGCTTCCGTTTCCTGTTTTTGTTGGTGGGAAGTCGTCTGCACAGGCCACCGCGGCGGGGAAAAAACTTGTTTTTGACTTAGTTGAGTTTTCACACGTGTGTCAATTAACAGAGGCATCTCACCCAGCCTGTTCCTTTATCATCCATCATTCAACGACCTTAACACTAGGATAGTGCGAAAACAGTGATTGAACATGATCAAGCGGCAAGAGACATAGATGCTCGTGGCCGGGCCCCCGCATTTGTCTCTAGCTGACACTACGTTGAATCCATGTTCAGCCTTTGGCTATTTGTGTTGAATAAACCAGGGCCGCGCAGATTTCAGACAGTCCGGCTGCGTCAAGTGGCAGTGAAAGGGCTAAATCTAACAATGAGTCTGGTAAACCAGGTGTCGACACCATAAGAGTCTAATGAAGTGATATAGAGGGGGGAGGGTCGGGGGGGGGGGGGGGTGTTGATCGATCTCCTAATCGGTAATGTAGCCTTCACAAGACAATAAGCAATTAAAAAAAAAACAGCCTCAGGATGTAATGGGTTAAATGTTGCAATCAGCTCAAGTTTTTGTGCCTAGTGGCGGTGCACCGGCCGTCAGTTCAAGCGAGAGGCTAACAGCACACCAAAGGCGCCCGTCAAGTGAACGTTGCTAGCGCGCAAAAGGCTATCGGACCGAAGTCCCCGCGGGCCCACTGGGAAGTGCGGCCGACTTTGGCCCGATGGCCACTGTGTACTGGGTTGTATTACACTTGTAATGCAATAGTGAGGTTTCGTTTGAAACGAACGATTCCCAACTGAACATCGAACGAGAACGAAATGGTCACTGCGGCATAGATAACCAGCTTGTACCGTAAGCATAGACAACTTACACTCCAAACAACTCCAAGAGGAATAAATCCTCATGAGCCCACTGGGGCTCATGAGGATCTATGCCTCTTGGAGATGCATGTCCGTGTTGTCCATGGCTCAGTATGGTGCTTCGCCGCTCTCGTTCCGTTGGGAGTCATCGTTCGTTTCAAAGGCGGCTTAACTGACCACGTACACTAATACATTCCATATTAGCTGCGGTTACGCCCTTTGAACGGTGAACGCCATCACGCGACGGCCGGTACAAGCCGCAGCTAGTCACTGAGCTCGTTACGGGCGCGTCAGTTCACCGGCTCGAAGAAATCGTATTTAGTATTGCGTTTCATCAACGCAGCACGTGACCGGCCAAACAAACAAACAAACAAACAAACAAACAAACAAACAAACAAACAACAACAACAAAAACCAACAACAAATAAACAAAAAACAAACGGTCCATTTATCATTGTATAAAACCGTTACTGTCTGCCGAACAGGGCATAGGCGTTCAGTTCAGACTTTCGACTTGGAGTGAGGTCATTCACCCATAATCTTGACCGACCGAGCGGCTGACTAAAAAGGAGTTATTCCAAAAGCAATCAGGTCAAAGGTGGTAGGTTAGTAAGGAAAAAACACTCTAGATTGCACCGCCCGTTTATTGTAGGACTAAAGCCGAGGGCGTTTCACTGGATCAAAGGTCAGTCATGCCCCAGCTGCAACTGAAACGCCTTCGGGCCCACAACGACCGCAGCGTGGGCCCGAAGGCTGTGCGAGGGCTCACTACGGTCGTCGTAGGCCCGAGGACCTGGAATTAAGGCTCCTGGAATTTGCCAGTTCAAATGATCTAAAACCCCACCCGGGTCTGCCCTGGGGGACTTGGGTGGGGTTAGGTACTTTTTAGTTCCCAGGGTCACCCTGGTCAGCCCCACAGGGTGGGTTTTCCTTTCTATTCTGGGGCATGTGTTTATGTCTACGCGAGGTCCATTCATCTGTATTTGCCTTTTTAAAACTCTTCCTACTGTCTGCACTGCCTGTAGCTCTTGATGTTGGATGTGTGTTCCAAATGGTTTTGGCTTTATTTAGGCCCCATGTTGTAGGTTTATTTAACGTAGTGGTCCGGCTGGCGACATACATTCAATATTCTGGTTTTTTTTTTTTTTTCACAAGCAGTGCAGGCACGTCCTGAGAAAGCCTTGTTGCTGTCGGGACGTTAAGCAATGTACAATCAATCAATCAAATGATCTAAAGCTGATGAACACTTTGGCCCGCACAAAGCATCCAGAAGGTGGACATGGCACAGCCCGAACGGAGAGCACCATAACCAAATTGACTACATCATGGTGAAGAGACGCTTCCAAACCAGTGTGAACATTGCCAAGACAAGAAGTTTTCCCGGAGCAGACATTGGAAGCGACCATGACTTAGTGATGATGACCTTCCGACTCCGCCTAAAGAAGGTCAACAAGCAGGGTCCCACCAGAATCAAGTTTGACCTCGAGAAGCTGAAAGACCCAGAGGTAGCGAAAGCCTTTCAGGCAAAGATAGGAGGAAAATTCACACCACTGCTACTTCTAGGTGCAGAAGACGGGGACGTGGACACACTGATTGACACATTTAACACTGTTGTAACCCAAACAGCCAGTGAGATCCTTGGCAAACACCGACAAGCAAAGAAACCTTGGGTTACAGCTGACATCTTTGTTCTATGTGACAAGCGTAGAGAACTAAAGAAAAAGAAATCAGAGGTAGAAGGAGCTAAACAATACAGGGAAATTAACCAGGATATGCTTCACGAAAAGCATGAAAAAGGCAAAAAATAAGTGGATTGAAGATCAGTGTAAACACGTAGAAGAAAATCTGAACAAAAATAATAGCAAAAAAGAACACCAGCTGGTGAAAGACCTGACCAGTGTAAAACAAGGACGCTCCTCGATCATTCAAGAAGTGAAGGGAACTGCCTTACGGAAGACCAAGACATACTGAAGAGATGGACAGAGTACTGCTCAGATTTGTACAACCACCGAGCTGCAGGGGACCCAGGCATACTTGTCAATCCACCCGTGACCAACAATGGCAACTATCCCATCCTCCGAGAAGAAGTAGAGGCTGCAGTGAAGTCGCTGAAAAAAGGGAAGGCAGCAGGAGCAGACAACATCCCTGCAGAGCTAGTCCAAGAAGGGGGAGAAGACACGATAAGCGCCTTACTAACTATCTGCAATAAGATCTGGCAGTCAGGGGATTGGCCCACACCATGGACCCAATCACTTATAATAAGTCTCCCCAAAAAAGGCAACTTACATCAATGCCAGAACCATCGCACGATCAGTCTTATATCTCACCCAAGCAAAGTCATGTTAAAGATCCTACTGAACAGGCTGAAGCCACAGGCAGAGGAAATCATAGCTGAGGAACAGGCAGGCTTCAGACCAGGGCGCAACACAACTGAGCAGATCTTCAACCTAAGAGTTTTATGTGAGAGATACCTCCAGCACTGACCAGCAGGACCTCTATCATGTCTTTGTGGATTTTAAGAAAGCGTTTGACAGGGTGTGGCATGCAGCCCTATGGTCCACCATGAAGCTATACAAAGCCATAGCAAACCTTTACAACAAGGCCACTAGCGCAGTCTGCTTCAACGGCAAAATAGGAAACTGGTTTAGGACTACAGTTGGAGTCAGACAAGGCTGCTTGCTCTCACCTACTCTGTTCAACATCTTCCTGGAAAGAATCATGACAGACGCTCTGAAAGATCATGAAGGAACTTGTCAGTATTGGAGGCAGAACAATCACGAACTTGCGCTTTGCGGACGACATTGATGGCCTTGCAGGAACAGAGAAGGAGCTAGCTCAGCAGGTGGAAAAGCTGGATAGTACAGCCATTGCATATGGGATGGAAATCAGTGCAGAGAAGACCAAACTGATGACCAATAACGCCAGTGGCATTGGCACTGAAATCATGGTTGGAGGCCAAAAACTGGAAACAGTTAAGAAATTCAAATACTTAGGAGCCATTGTGACTGACAGATGAGGGATCAAAACCAGAAATACTGTCCAGGATTGCGCAGACAACAACAGCACTGACAAGATTGAAGACCATATGGAAGAACAGAAACATCACACTCTGCTCCAAGATCAGACTGATGCGCTCCTTAGTCATCTCAGTGTTTTTGTATGCCTGCGAGTCACTGGACCCTCACAGCAGACCTTGAAAGGAGGATACAAGCCACTGAAATGAGATGTTTTCGAAGGCTGCTTGGCATCTCATACAGAGATCACATCACGAACGAGAAAGTGAAAAGCAGAATCAGGCAAGCCATCGGGCCCTATTAAGACTTATTAGCCATTGTGAGGGGGGGGGGGGGGGGAAGGGAGGGGACGGGGGAGGGCTCAGTGATGGGGGAGGGGGTGGTGGTGGTGGTGGGAGGATTGGAGGGAGGGGGGAGTCTCCCCTACCGGCCACCCCAATATTTTTTTTTAAGAAAAACTTTGTTTCCAGGAATAAAATCGGTTTTTAAAAAAAAAAAAAAATCTTTATTTGATTTTGGGACACTGTGAGACAATTTTGGGACTGAGAAGTCAGTCAGGCCTGAAATCACAAGACTTGTTGATTTTGGGGGGTTTTGGAAGTTAAACTGTAAACGGCTTGACCCTCTCCCCCCAATACCTTCCTGTGCCATTTATGAGTGTTATAATTATTATTTATTTTTTAGTTATTTGTTTATTTATTTGTTTATTCGTTTATGTTTCAGTCGTAATTTTTATAATGACACGTACAGAAAGATTACTCTGACTGCCATGGTAAATTCTCTACCTTGCCTGTTGCAAAACGAAAGACGCTCAACACAAAACACTTGAGGAAAGCCGAGGAAATCAACACTTTTAAGTCTGTGTCGTAAAAGGCAAACACTTGGAGGAACGCTCTACTACCACTGCGCTTGCTACTTTTCAGATGCAAAAGACACTTTCAAGCATATTTTGTGGTGCTTTTCAGCAAAATTCGTCGAGTCATTCCAGAAGGTCGGGTCGTCAATCGGGTACTGTCTTCTTGCGTCGAGTGTTTGCTCCCCTTTCGCGCGGAGTTAGCGGCCACATGGCGACGCTGGAGACCTTGAATTTCGACAACAAGGCGCTGAGGGAGCTTCCTGTAGATCCTAATCCTGACAACAAAGTTCGCCAAGTTCCAGGAGCATGCTTTTCAAAGGTATTGCCGTCACTATGTCATGTGCATAATGCTTCGACCCCCCCCCCCCCACCCCCCCCCCCCCCACACACACACACACTCGTGTGGGATATGATCGGTAAACAATTATTGTTGGAACTGATGCATGGCGCATCTACATGCAAAAATGTGGGCTCTTGATGGGGAGTTGAGTGTATTAACTATTACTAAAAGTATTATTTAGCTCCCATGTGCATGCAGCCACTGGTACTCGGAAAAGTGATACTGCTTTTAGTGCTTAGTCATTTGTGGCTAATTATCTTCTCACAGATTCCCATAAATTTTCTTTCCTGCAGGTAAAGCCAACACCAGCAAAGAATCCACAGCTTGTAGCTTGCTCGCTACCTGCATTGAGGCTTCTTGATTTGCCACCATCAGAGGCGGAGAGGAAAGATTTTGCAGAGTTCTTCTCAGGAAACAAACTCTTGCCTGGTTCAGACCCTGCTGCTCACTGCTACTGTGGACACCAGTTTGGTGTGTTTGCTGGACAGCTTGGAGATGGGGCCACAATGTAAGAATGAGTCTGACTGGATTGTGGATGTCTCCAAAATTTTAGTTCACATGACTGGAACAGGGAGTCTGAAAATCAATCATCTTTGAGGATGTTTCCAAGATGTGGAATTCTCAGGCTGCGATTTTTGGAAACATCTTCTAGACTGATCGAGTCTGAGTTGTGGATGTCTCCACAATTTGAAATTTACAGACTTGAAAGTCATCGAATTAAACATTTTAAACATCCTCAAACAAAGACTGCTTTTTAGTCAAATTTTGGAGAGATCCCAAGGTAAAAAAACTATTCAGTGTGGATTTTATCTTTACTATTATCTCTTAGTACAGTGACCTGGAATCATCTCTTGGATTGAATTGGAATTTATTTCCTAGTATGATTCAGTCTTAAGGATGGCTTTGCCAAAGACTGACTGAAGAACTCTGTGTACTGTACTTATTGTCTTCATAGTGTAATTTCCAGCCCAGATGGCACCATCATGTGATTACAACCATAAAATATCACAATGGTGATTTTTAGATTGGAAGCACTATCTATCAGCATGCATGAAATACTGGTCACGGTGGTCAGCATGATCAGACACATAATAACATGATTTGCCTTTTGAACAAGATTTAATATGTGACTGAACAGCATGTCATGTGGATCGGATGGCTTTATAAACTGTGTACCTATGGATATGAAAGGTGATGCATAAACGTGTTTCAAATTTAAAAACAACTTTTAGCAGAAACTGGATCAGGCATTGGTAAAATGTTTACCATTTTGTTTCTATTGTGTATCTGCAGGTACTTGGGAGAAATAGTGAACAAGGCAGGAGAGAGATGGGAGATTCAGTTCAAAGGAGCAGGGCTCACTCCATACTCTCGACAAGCGGATGGACGCAAAGTTTTACGCAGCACAATCAGAGAATTTCTGTGTAGTGAGGTAAGCTCTACATCTCTTAATTATTGTGTGCTGATCTATGATTTTAGACCTTGCGGCTGCCAGCTGTGAGGTCCAAAAATAACAAACCAGGGGCCACTTATATGAGTGAGCTTAGTCCTGCACTAGCCACTAAGCAAGGTGTTTTGCTATAGTGGAACACCTTGCTTGGTAGCTGGTGCAGGACTAAGCTCCCTCGTGCGACTGAACCCAGCAGATTTGTAAAACTGTAGGTGTTTGTTGAGAAGCTGACATGCACAGTTTTGCACGGCAGAGTCAGGAGATTGCTCTGTAGTGAAGAAAGCTGTATTTTGTTATTGTAGTGTAGAAATGGGTCATGGCAGCTGTAAGTTCCCAAATCTAGGTTCCATGATTGAAACCTGACTGCGGGAAATCAGAAATTAGAAGTTTCAAAATGTTTTAATTTAAAATTTTAACCCATTTAACTCCACAGCCACATTTCCGATGTTGCAGATGTGTTACCTAACAACTAGGTACTAGTTGCAGGAGTTGATTGACCATGATTAAAGGGTAGTGACAGATTAGCTTGGTGCCATCAGGCGCTGAGCTGATCTGGCACTACCCTTGAATTATTAATATGATCTCCTGCTGTAGTGCATTGGGGCTAAATGTTTTAAAATAGTTTTACAATGGTTTATCACATTATTTGCAGGTTATTATTCTTCCAAGAGTAGCAGACATTTTTTGTCAAGTTTTCAGATTTCTTGGTAACTACTAAATAATACTAAGCACATTGTAGCCAGAAAATCGTACCACTCAGGGCTTCTGTTTTCACAACAGGTTAAAGGGTCTGTAGACCCCCAGGTATAAATTTTAGAGGGTACACAGACCCCCACTCTGAGACTCCCCACTCTGAGCATAATAGAGGGTCCGCAAATTTATTTAAGAAAAACTGCATCTGTATGTTTTTTAAAACCCAAAAAATATTCATTTTTCTCTCTCCTCTTTAAATTTATTGTGACAGTGTGTGTGTGTCTTTTCCATGATACTTATTTTTTAACTGTTGAGCTATCGTGCAAAAGCCTGTCTCCCTCTCCATCTCTCTCTCTATCTCTCAGAAAAACACAAGTTATTGGATGCAGGGTTTTGCTACATGGACCCTTGTAGGCCTGAGGGAAGTCAAAGGAACCTTTGTACCCCGAAGGCCTGAGGGGTACAATGGTTCCTTTGAACTCCCAAAGGCCTACAAGGGTCCGAGCAGCAAGCCCCTGTTACCAATAGCAATAACGTATTTGTTTTCATTCCTCCACTATTTTCATAAAGAAATCAAGAAGAAATCTTCCGACCTGGATCGCGCCAGACATGACAGACATAATAGGAATATATATTTATACATAATAGACTTATGACGTAATTTAAAATATTTCATGATGTTGCCGTCTCCAGTAGTGCGCCTGTTGTTTTGAACAACACTGAGTATCTTTCACTTTGTACTTTAGAACGTTTGGTGATCTTTTATACAACAAAACTGGCACACAAGACGCGTCAGATAGAGGGCTACAAAAAGTCCGCCATTTGTCGATACAAGGGTTTTTTGTATCATGGTCACATGGTACGGTTTGCGCTAAAGGGACTGGTCGTGTGACATAGGGATGAAAACAAATGTATTTATCTGTATGATCATTTGATAATGTATTGTAACAGAGAATATAGCCTTATCTGCTGAATGCAGATTGACAACCAAAGTCTGACTTGTCTAATCTCTCTCTCTCTCTCTCTCTCTCTCTCTCTGTGTGAACTAATGTACTTAAAAGTTGGTTTCAATCCATTTAACCCGAAAGACATTTGTTTCTTCAAAAACATTACCGATGACATGACCTTATGGGAGGTGTCTACTACTTACGCAATTCTAGCCTAAGAGCTCGTTGTGTTACCACACAACCCGGGAGGCACTCGGGGAACCCCGAGGGGGCCGAGAGTTATCTCCCGATACTCCCCATCCGGGACAGAGTACCCATAGTCCGTCAGTCAGTCTACTTAGGCTTACGCTGTTCAGACGTGTTTGCTCTAGCCTACGGACTTGGGATTTTCGACCGGTTCGCCGGTCGTCGACGGCCTTGGTTCTTCGCTTGACTTCTTCTTCATTCGTCCCCACTGTGCCTTGCGTGGCTCTGGTGTCTTCTCGTCGTTGGCAGCTGCCCGCTTGGCTGCTTGTATGCCTGGGCTGTGCTGTGCGCTTCGCTGTGACTTCGCCGCGCGTGCCTTGGTTGAGATTTTTCTCCCCCCTTCCCCGGTCCCGCTCCGGGAAAAGGTAAGGTAGTTGGGTTGGCCCTCGGCCGGTCCACGCGCTGGGCACTGGTTGAGCGGGCACGAAGGCGGTCTTCTTCGGCGCTGTTGCTTTGCACCAAGATTCTTGACTTTTACTTGGCGGGCCTCGCGCCCGTTCCCTCTCTCCTTCCGTGTTGGTGTGGCATTATTATTTCACAGGGTCAAAATCTCCCTTTCTCAAAAGAGGGCATTTACGCGTGAAGAAAGGAATGAGACGTTTTAATCTGGAACGGTCATTCTTAAACGGCTCAGATCCACAGGTGGTCAGCTTCGTTTTCCAAGATGGCGTCTAGCGATGCAGAGCACCTTTTCCTCGCGGTTAAAACCTTTAATGGAATGGGAGTGGTGTGAAAGATCGGTGAAAGTTAAGTCTAACCATAATTCTGGCGCTTACCTACTCACTTGTTCCTTACCTACTCTTTTGTACCTTGTGGGGTTCAGGGAATGTGTTATGCTCCAGCCATTCCTTGACGCATTACGTTGGTGAGTGTGGCGAGAGCCGACGCTTACTTCGGTACTGTGTCGGTCACGTAATGCCTGTTGTTTTGCGTAATGCAGACCTGTTTACCATACACGGGGGCTTATTAGGTACACAATTTGGCTGGTGGGTGAACATACTTGTGCACTTTTATACTTGGCGATCACATGTTTCAGTTCTTGGATGTCATGTGTTATGCCCTCTTGAGCGCAGGGCCACTGGTCGCCACGCCTTGCTGCCGTTTGTTAAGGTTCAAGATGACCTTTTTGTGGCTGTAATAGACGAAAATCATAAACAGCAAAAAAAAAAAAAAAAGTCTTGCCACCACAGGTGCTGCTCACATTCATGCATGCGCTCGTTCCGCAAGTTACAGGAACAGAGCTACAAAATGGACATTGATTTCGGACGGGTGGAGCCCGTCGCCAAGGCAGCTAAGGGCCGGCGCCAGTGACCTCATCCCAACCCGAACCTACCTGACGGAAACAGAGTGCTAAGACAGCCCTATGTCTCCTGAACACTTTAGTATATGCTCTTTGGTTAAATTCCTCCTTGCCTATGGCTTGTGCATGTGAATACAAATTACGGTCGAAAGGAGATTAATGGCCTATATAAGCAACATAAAACTACGATCAAAGCTGCACCTGGAGGCCCGTCGCTATAGTACAGCGCCGGTGTTCAGCGGAGGGCACCACTCCGACGAAGGTTACTGTGCCTGCCGCTTGCTTCAGGCCTATACTTGTCATGACATGCTTGAGTTTGTTGTGCATGATGTGTTGCGAAGGTTAACCTTACCAGGGCAGGGTCCCTCGGGCCCACGCCCGCGTGCCTTCGGTTTTTATATGTTGCAGTGGCCTCTGGACGACCTGCACACTACATGGAGGATTCCAGTGACCGTCGGACTCACACAAGGTCTGTCTACCATGTGCCGGATGTACCTCCGAACGTTGGTGTGACGTCTGCTCCACATGACCTGAACGGCGCTGGGCGCTACTTTGGGGCTTCCTTTGGCGAGTTCGCCCGGCACCTGTGACTGGTTCCAGACCTGCTGAAATACCGGCTGCTGTTCCCGGTACTACGATCGCTCGAGTTCCGACGAGATGACGGAGAGATCACCATGCCGGACGCGTCAGTATAGTGTGCAGAGTGGGTTGATCGATGCGGTGGTTCCCAGGAGGGAACGCACCAGGACCAAACATTGTGGTAGACAGAAAGCCCGCATCGACACGGAGCTCGGTGCGGAGGGACGTGCGTTAATCCGTCCTGATCCTATGCCGATCCCCGCTCATCTCCTAGAAAGCCCGCTGGCTCCTACGCGGAGTCTCCTCGCTGGCAGCGAGCCCACCTCGCCATAGAGCTCGGTTCGCGGAGACATTCTCGCACGCATGCATCGTCTCGGCACAAATGAAATCCGCTGGGCGCACAGTAAGGAACCCACACACCGCTCAAGGTCAGCTGGGAAGCCGTCCAGGCAGCCGATGACGAGGCGCAGGTTATCGCGCTCGGAGCGGGTATGCTGGCACCGCCCTCGCTCCCTGGACAGCGCTGCTCGTCGGGAGACACACTGAGCTGGCTGCTAGTGGTTACAGAGTCCTGTTGGTGACAGCCGGCTAGACAAAGGTTCCAGTCTCCATTTCTTACCGCTCGAGTCCTTGACGATCTTGTGGAGAGATCACCACGCCGGTTGCAACGTTCCAGTACGCGGAGTGGGTTGATCGATGCGGTCGTTCCTAGGAGGGAACGCACCAAGAACAAACCTTATGACAGACAGAAAACCAGCACCGGCACGGAGCTCGGTGCCGAGGGACGTGCGCCAATCCGTCCTTGATCCAATGCCGATCCCCGCTCGTCTCCTAGAAAGCCCGCTGGCTCCTATGCGGAGTCTCCTCGCCGGCAGCGAGCCCTCCTCGCCATAGAGCTCGGTTCGCGGAGACATTCACGCACGCGTACACTTTCACGGCACGATTTGGAATCCTCTCGGCAACATTGGATCTCCTCTCTCGAACGCCTACACGCGAGGAGGGACCGCTCCGCTCCATGGGATGCTCGTCCGCTACGGTTCGCCATCGTTGGAGTCACTCTTCCAACACTCTACGTCTACACTCCGCTCTCTCTCCACTGCGGGCGTGCTTAGGAGTTGCCGTTCTTCACGTCGCTCCAGGGATCCTGTCCCGTCTCGCTCGTCGGTCCCCTTCGCGTCCGGCTGCCGTTCGTCCCTTTCCTCTCCCCTCACTCAGCCATTTCCCCTTCTTCGTGCTCCGTCCCAGGGCGCCTGGCTGCAGTCGCTCCATGCTGGATGCTCGACCCCCTCCGGTGGATCCTCGGGGAGGACGCTGTCGTTACTTCGCCTAGCACAGACCTGTTTACCTACACTTGGGGGTTAAAGTACACATATTTGCTTGGGTTCCACTTACATGTACACTTTTCTACACAGTTATACACTATATACACCTTTGGAGATCTGACTACTCACTAGCTTGTGACCTTTTACGCGTGAGATCCAAATTACCCTTAGTCAGTTGGAAGGGTTTTGACTTCACACGGGGGGTAAACAGGTCTGCGAGCGCTTCGGCTTCTGTCTCCACTGGTGCCCTCTCGGATACAGCTCGGAGTTGGCCGCGGCTGCCGCACTTCGTGACAGGCGCTTCGACTACCCTGCGCTTCTTCTCTCGGTTCCCGGAGCTTCTTGCTTCGCCCTCCTTGGAGTGGTCAGCTGTTGGCTTCCATCGGCAGGACCGGTTCTCGGGAGGTCTCAGGAGTTTGCCTGCCCCTACCGGCTGTGGATGCGCTCTTGACTCTTCTTGGACTAGATGACCTCTCTCGTCCGTAACAACCTACGCTGCGTGGGATCCGGGAGCTCCTTACCCTGCTCTTCGTTCTCCAGTGGACGGCTCCTGGCCCCTGGCAGGTCGTCTGGCCGCGGAAGGACCCCCTGTGCTGACGACTCGGCTGACCCAGGTTCTTCGGAGTTCCTGGACTTCACTTCGGGGAGCAGACCGGAGGAGGCTGCTAGGACCTTGGTTTCGCTTACGCTGGTGCCAGATGGCGATGGGATGCGGTCCGCGCAGGTGGTCCTCGGCTCCGCCTCCAGATCTTGGGCTGCGCCTTCTTCCGGAGCTGCCGACCCTTGACTCCAGTTACCCGTGCACTCGGCCTCCACAACGTTCCTCGGTTCACCTGCGAAGGAGGAGTCACCGCTGATGGAGTCTCCGCTCCTGTTTCGGTTTTCCGTTGGATTCACCGGGGGTCCTCAACCTACCCATGGACACTGTGAAACCAAAGCGCAGCGCCGTCTCCCTGGTGCCTAACCTACTCGACATCCCCATTGGGCGCACAGGGGTACGCCAGAGTTTGGACAGGTGGTACTGCTGCGGCGGTGCTCGCGGTGGAAGGGCCTAGCCACTGCTCAGAAGTCGGCTCTACTCTCCGTCGGTCGTCTCGCAGCCCGGCTGCTATAGCTCCGCCCCCTACTTCCGTGGTTCTTCTCGAGGTCCAGCCTAGCCTCCGGACCTCGCGGACAAGAGCGTGAACGGCTTGGATCTGACACAGACTAGGAGGTCTGCTCGTGGGAGGTCTGAGCCAGCCTTTTCCCCGATGGAACCAGTTGCTTCACTCGGAATGCACCAGGATACCTTCGGAGGATCGGCGCGCTGGCAAGATGGCTTAGTGGACCTGTTCGCCGCAAGGTGGGATCTCTGGCTTTCCCCGCGCCTTCGTGGGGTATAGCCCTCCTAGCCAACGCTCTGACCTAGCCTGGGAAGGATCCTCCTCTCGTCCTGTTGGTCACCCCTTTCCCTGATACCGGTCCTGAACCTCTTTCCCCTCAGCTCGCCACGGACCCCCCGCTACTGCTTCCCGCATTCTACTAGGTCCTCATGCAGCCGCGATGGTCACTGTTCCGCCTTGCTGGAGCGCCTACCCCTGCACCTTGGCGGTTTGCGACACACCCTCAACGCTGGAGTCTTCGCATGGGCAGCAGTCGAAGCCTCGCTATGGCCCGCTTCCCCAACTTGACGCCTCTACGATGAAGTTGGCGAGGCATTGTGCTCTTGGACGGCGTCCGTCACCTCTCCCCTACCGACCCTGCTGACCCCAGCTGGTAGACTTATCCCCAGGAGACTAGGCAGGATAGCCTGAGCTTGCCTCACGTATACCTACGACATAGCCGTCCGGGCGGACGCGCACGCTTCTTGGCCGTGCCCGGCAGCTCTGAAGCTACAGGGCAGTCGATCTTCCTGTCTACGCTCAGTCTTACGATCCAAAGTCCAGGATCCCTCCCTCAGGGAGCTTAGAGGCTAATTACGTCCAATCATCTACGTGCAGGGCCATGGACGCCACAGCCGTCAGGAACTGGGCTGCCCTCATCGTGGCTACTGGAGGGCGGGCGCGCAGGTGCTCTTGATCGCAGAGTTCTGTCAGCCTAGCGAGGTTACTCACTCTGGTGGGGGACCTCCCGGGGGGGCACTCCTCCCTCCTGGCGCTTCAGCGCCGTCGCTGACACCTACCTAGAGTCGTCGGGAGTTTGCGGTTGGGAGGACGGCCCTTGGGGCCTTAGGTGTGCTAGAGCGCGGCACCCTCCTCCTTTTCGCCATTCTCCCATAAGGTCATGTCATCGGTAATGTTTTTGAAGAAACAAATGCATTTTTCTTTAAAAGGTATTTTTTCGAAAAATACTTACCGATGACATGACTCGGACGACCCTCCCACCTGCCCCGCTTGCCGCCGGTAAGCTAAGTATCCTGACTGACGGACTATGGGTACTCTGTCCCGGATGGGGAGATCGGGAGATAACTCTCGGCCCCCTCGGGGTTCCCCGAGTGCCTCCCGGGTTGTGTGGTAACACAACGAGCTCTTAGGCTAGAATTGCGTAAGTAGTAGACACCTCCCATAAGGTCATGTCATCGGTAAGTATTTTTCGAAAAAATACCTTTTAAAGAAAAATGCATATTTCTCCAATTTTAGAGCTTTTGCCTAATACCTCTGTACCAGAAGATGGATCGACCACGATAAAAAAAAACTGGCAAACTTATTTCTGTTCAAATTTCTGGACTTGCATTTTGAGTTCGCTTCCATGCACAATGCGCATGTCATCTGTGTGCCGTCGTGCTTTAGCCTTGGAAATACACGCAGCCATGAACTCTGAAAACTGTGAGTCGCAGCGACAGTGTCACACATGGCCCAGGGGTATCATTTCTGGTACTGTCGCTTGTCCATGGAGACGGCGGTGTCGAAGTGCAACTTTCTTCTAAGCAATTATCACAATCAGACGTTGCCAGATTGAAGAATCCGAAGCATTCCAGCTTCCTTTGCTTTTTCTCCACCATTTACAACTTCGTTCAAGATTGAAAGTGAAACTCACGATACGGTATCCCATAATAGTATGAATGGTAAAGTCACAGCAAATAAAGCGTTCAACGTGTAGCATGCACTTTGTAATAACATGCTGACACCACACGCAAACTAACAGTTTGCCCGTCCAGTTACACTCGCACAGACCCCCGAGTCGGGGTGATTCTGAACGCAGCCGTGACCAAGTGAGCGGCTAAACGAACCAACTTGTCACTAAAAATAGAACGACTGTCACCTACCTCTGTTATGGTACGCACGGTGGCCAAAGGATAAAGCGTCTCGGATGCAGATGCACTGAATTTTAGTGCGTCTGACTACCCCTTAGTTATATTTTCAGTACATGATTTTGAGTTTTAATGCGTCATAGACGCACATACACACTAAAACGGAAGCCCTGCCACTGGTTTTGCAATGTCTGCTTCTTTTCCAGGCTATGCATCATTTAGGGATCCCTACCACACGAGCAGGAACATGTGTGATATCCGATTCAACAGTGATTCGGGACATTTTCTACAATGGCAACCCCAAAGAAGAAAGATGCTCCATTGTTCTCAGAATTGCGCAGACATTTCTTAGGTTTGTTTCCGTTTAAAATTAAAGTGATCTTCTGTTCCATAACAGGCTTTGATTTCTGAAAGTGGAATGTTTTAATTTAAAGGGATCTGCTTTATGGCAGGCTTTGAATGCTAAACTTTGACGAGCCAATGTTGACTTGTTTAAGACTTTTTACCCAGCTTTTCACAATCCATATGAGTAGGCACATGTCCAGAGGTTTGCCACTGCTTTTTCAGTGTAATGGAAGGAGTTCTCCTGCGTACAACAAAGAAGAAGAGTAGAAAAGTCTTAATCTGTCATTTTACAGCATTCAGACTTCATAATTTAAGACATACTAAGAGCATTATTAGGGGGAGAATGCAGACTTTTAACCCTCTGCTGCCTGGAGTAAGTTGCTTTAAATATTGAAAATTAACCAAAAAAACTCCCATATTGGTATAATGGTGACAAGACTATATTATTTGTTGAAATGAAATTTTTGTACATGGTGTAAGCATTTATGTTTGTATATTTGAGAATGTAAATATCTAAAATAAAAAGTCGGTTTTGGTGAGAACTTCACCTGGGATGGTTTACCGAGTGGGACTGGGAGCTGTGGACAGTTGCATGGGTGAGCTTAGTCCTGCGCCATGCACTAAGCGAGGTGCTCCGCTATTGCAGATGACTTTGCTCATTGGCTGGTGCAAGACTAAGCTCACTTGGGCAGCCGACCCATGGACCATTCCAGACTAACTTATTGTATGCCTGATCCTTGTCTTGTGTGAGGAATGCAGGTCTTTAACCCACATACTGCCAGTTGACACAGTTTTGGTTTCTCAAAAGAGACCAGGCTGTCCTGGGAACACGGATTTAAAGAAGTGTCAGCAAGAGGCATAGATTATCATGAGCCCGCACAGTTGTGGGGGCTCTTGAGGATCTATGCCTCTGGCAGTTTGGATCATGTTGACCTTTCCTTGACAGTCAAAGCGTTAACTCATTCAAGACGGGGTCGCATCCGGATACGCTGCTGGTAGAACTCGGTATACTTATTGGCGATCATATTTTATTTACACACATGACAGGTTTGGGTCGTTTGAGATTTTCAAGCCGACAGACGAGGAGTCAGGAAGAACGGGGCCAAGCGTTGGGCGCACAGACATTTTGAAAACATTGCTTGACTACACAGTCTCCACATTCTATCCCCAGGTCAGTTAACCACATGGTTTGAACCAATGCCATTGGGGAATTTTCATGAAACTTATTTATTTTATTTTGTATTTGTGGCAGCTCGGATCATGGGTACCCCCCACCCGGGTCTGCCCTGGGAGACTTGGGTGGGGTTAACTACTTTTTAGTTCCTTGGGTCACCCTGGTCAGCCCCACAATGTGGGTTTTCCCCTCTATTCTGGGGCATGTGTCTCTACCCTTGGTCCATTCACCTGTATTTCCCTTTTTAAAACTCTCCCTACTGTCTGCGCTTTCTGTAGCTCTTGATATTGGATGTGTGTTGCTAAATGGTCTTAGCTTTATTTAGAGTATTAGACTGGCTGGCGACATACATTCAATATTCTGTTTAGTTTGTTTTTTTTTCACAAGCAGTGCAGGCACGTCTTGAGAAAGTCTTGTTGCTGTAGGGACGTTAAGCAATGTACAACCAGCCGATCATGGGTACATTTGACACCAGCTTTCTAAACAAACCTCCACTATGTACACAAAATTAATCTAGGCGCTTCTTATACAGCACATAAATTACAAGACATTGAACTTGAAGAGCCTACTTAGGTGATCAGTCGAAACTCTCTGGATGCTATTTTGTGACCTTTTATTCAAATTTTCTTATTTTGTAAGCACTACCTGTGTCCTACTCTGATTCAGCTAATTTTTTGGAATATATTTGATGGATTTGTGACAAAGTCATCCGTGTAGAAGCTGCCCAAAAATAATCCAAGGGAAAAATTGTGGCCTACTGCCTACTGGGTGTAGGTACCAATTCTGGAGAACAACTCGCATCCAACTAGAACCTGGGAGTCCGAAGTTTGTTCTGATAGCTGGAACAGTTTTGTGTGTATTTCTGTCGCGAAATTTACGTTTGCCAAACATAACTTTGCCTTGCCCCACAATAAATCTCACAGGCGAGGGGAATTGGTCCTCTCTGATGTCACTTGGGACAAGTTTTGAGTTAACCCTTTTAGTCCCATGGGTACTTTTCCCAAATTTTGAAAGTGTTACTGAACGACTATGTACCAGTTGCAGGAGGTGGATTGACCATGATAAATCAAAGGTAGTGCCAGATTAGCTTGGCGCCTGAAGGCGCCACGCAAATCTGGCACTACCCTTGAATTATCATGGTCAATCAGTCTCCTGCTGTAGGGTGTTGGGGCTAAATGGGTAAACATTGAAAGTACGTAAAATCCATAGGGGCTCGATGATAGTAGCTTTACTAATGCATATCCGCTGCACCACCGCATGCGCGCCAACGCCTATACTAATGCTCAAGACAGAATACAAGGGAGGAAACAAAATCACACAAAGCGGCGAAGCACTGTGATTCCAGAGCAGTTTTCAACCCTCAAAGCAACCATCCACCTAAAACCTCGAACTGAACAGACTCTGTAGATATTTTGCCACAAATCTATACCAACCTTGTCCTCTGATCAAAACTGATAGTTTAGTATCAGGGCTTTTTGCATAGCCAAGCATTATTCATAGCAGACATCGAGTCAGGTTTTAGATGTGGCCGTAAATGCGCCGCATGCTATTTTTCATTGGTTTATGTAAATTAGCATATCCAATGAAATTAAAACAAGAGTGCGTCTTTCTGTTGACATGAACTTGTGACCCGGGCTGCACGCTTTAGTAGTCCAAGAGCTATCCCATCCTTCCGTGCACCCCCCCCCCCCCCCCCCCAAGTACTCAATAAGATGAGTTTCAAAGTGTACCTTAGTATGTCCTGAGATGTTTAAGCGATGTTCCCCTAAAATCCTTAGGAACACACCAGAGATATAGCCGATGGCGCAAGGGTACCCCCGTTCACGCTCTTTGCGGATGCTAAAATGAGTTTGAGAAACATTTTCCTCTAAATAAATCTGAATTCATTCCAGAAGCCAAAATCAGGCAATATTATGGTAAGGCACACCTTCTGCATACTCTGCAAAAAACAGAATGAAAACAAAAATGAATCTGTGGCTCACAGTGAAGGTATTTGTGCACCCAGTAAATGGCCATTTCCGCAAAATCGCAAAAAAAGACAAAATGCCTTCAGACATTTTCTATAGCACTGGCAGTCCATTTTCAGGCTTACATCATTAAAACAGGATGTCACAATTATTATAAACTTGACTAGGTGATGTTGTGATCACTATGAGTGCCACATTGGTTGATTTTGTATCCCTACCCCAAAGTTGTAACTTACTTACGCCTGTCACCCCTACCCGGGTATAGGCCGTCGACAAGAGACCTCCAGCAACTCCTGTCCTGTGCTTCTCCTTCGATTCTACTCCAGGTGGTTCCCAGTCTCTTGATGTCTGCTTGGAGGTCTCGACGCCAGGAGTTTCTCGGCCTACCTCTTTTCCTCTTTCCCTGGGGGTTCCATGACAATGCCTGCCTAGTGATACTGGAAGCTGGCTTTCTCAGACTGTGACCGATCCATCCCCATCTTCTTCGCCCAATTTCATTCTCTGCTGTTATCTGCTCTGTTCTCTCCCAGAGTCTGACGTTGCTGATCTTCTCTGAAAAAAGTTGTAAAAATACACAAAATTATTTTAGAAAAAATTACTAAAGTTATTACATTTCATTTTGACCTCTCTTTTTCTATTAAGTTTCAATAATGTGAGCATAACGTGCAAGAAATTGAGGAACGTCAGCATCCTTTACGATACTTTTGTGGTGAATAATAGCTTTTTCCCATTTAAAATTGCCAAATTGGGAAACGTACATTGTCTCCCATGCCCTCAGAAATTTTGTATACAACTGATAGGTCTTTTTTAGGTTTTAATGGTTATGATAGAGTACCACAGTTACTCCCAACCTGATTTTATGATGCTGTGATTCATTTAGGGGCCACAGTGGCTGAATCTGCTGCCCTACACCCATTTTACCAGTATGCAAAGGAACGCAAAATGATCATAAAAATTGCTTATGTCATACTCCTCTGTTTAAATATTTTTGTTGCCACTTTTCTTAACAAAGTATGCACATTGAGCATACAATTTGTGATCATTGCATTAATTTCAATATGACCCATCAATTTAATTGTAATTTTTTTTTCGTTAAAGCATAACAAGGGGGAAACATTTGTAAACAAGGGCTGCCGCTGAAGAACTTCCTCTTTAATAGAACAGCAAGACTGAAGTAAACGGCACATTCAGCAGTCTTGTCAAACTCTGGGAAGGTGATGAGTCTGATGCTGTTCTTGGTCTACATTAACTCTAGACTTCCCATACAGTTTTCTCTATATCAGCTCTGTATTCCCAGATTTCGTACATTTTAGGTAGTTTTTGGGTAAGTTTGTGAAAACAAACCTTGTGACTTAACTATTGATGTGACCAAGACTAAACTTAGCAGTTATTAAGAGAAAACTTACAGGTACACTCTGAACTTACTTTGAATCAGATTTACTTGCCCGAAGATGAAATTTGATTAATTGAACACAGTCACAGTGTCACTCCACTCATCGTCGGAAAGCAGTTCATCACTTTCACTCAAAAGTCAAATGAAAACGCTCTTGATCCACAGGTCACTCGTGTGCACACTGCTGGCATCTGACACTTTAACATCACTTTGATTATCCTCACCAAGTCCTAGATCTCTGTCACGGATAAGTTCATCAAATAAGTCACCAAACTCCTCATCGCTATCGGCGTGCACAGTCATCATGATGCTTCAAAAACTCGCACAAAAAAGTCACACAAAAATCGACAAAAACTTTCACAATTCAACCCACAAGTCAAGTTTCGCGGTAGAAAACAACCCTAGACCTGTCCGGAAGTGACTTTATAAGCTCTCTATGCACAGGAGAGCTCTTGCTTCATGTGAGATCACTCTCTATTTTGGTCACAAAACCAAGTGGTCTCAAGCGTTACGGGAGTACGCGACACACGCAGAATGGCGCGGTTTGGGACATTAAGAGTTAATGACATCAGTACAGTACAGCAGTACCAAGGTTTGTCTCAAACATCCTCCATGCGGATGACTTTGCAGTGTGGAGCGCAGCAGAACATACTGAAATAGCATCCTGCAGAATCCAGGATGCTGCCCAGAGTCAGCAGCTGGACTGAAAGATGGCCCCTCAAACTGAGCTAGATAGACCATCTCTTTCAATCAGATGGAAGAGGTCACCTTGAAAACCGGAGACCTTCCAGTACCAAAGACAAACAACAAATAAATTACTGGATTCACATGGAGGCCTCACAACCAAGCCATGAAAGCTAGAGTTGCGGGAAAAAAAGTCTCTGATGAAGAAACTGGTGGGGACCACATTGGCGCAAATTACAGCATCCTGGCGCAAGCAAACACTAGTTCGGTCAGACCAGTAGTGGGGTACCAAGATACTTCGACAACATGAAACACTCCCTGCAAAACCAAAAATGCCAGGCTCGACAAGATGCAGAATATGGGTCATTCTCTTGATGCAGTGACATTCTTAGAGCTATCTGTAGTATTGTTTTGGCTGTTAGGAACCATGAAACTTTATTACGCATATTCATATTTACACTTTCTAGACGAAAATAAATGAGAAGAAAAGACTATACTAGACTCACTTGCGCTAGGTAAAATATCTCCTAAAAGACCAGCTAGTTTAACTCATTCAGTCTATCATTTTTGCCTTTTTTTTCTCCACTAATCAAACAGCAAACAAATTGATTGGTCACATTTTGATCAGAATACAGTCCAACGTTCCACATATTTTACAGACATTAAAGGGATCAGAGACACGACACCTCCCTGAGATGTATATTCCCCGAGTTTGACAAGACTGCTGAGTGTGCCGTCGACTTCAATCATGCAATTTTGTTGAAGAGGAAGTCTTTCAGCCATCGGTACATCATGCCTCCAACTCCAGACGGTAGAAGCTTTATCAGCAGACAGACACCCCCCCCATCCCCCCTACCCCCCTTATGTTCTTAATCCAAAAATAGTTTCAATTAAATTGATGGGTCACATTGAAATTAATGAAATGATCACAGATTTTTATACTCAATATGCATACTTTGTTAAGAAAACTGGAAACAAAAATATTTAAACAGAGGAGTATGACATAAGCAATTTTTGGGATCATTTTGCCTGCTGGTAAAATGGAGGTAGGGCAGCAGATTCAGCCACTGTGGACCCTAAATGCATCACAGCATAATAAAATCAGGTTGGGAGTAACTGTGGTACTCTATCCTAACCAATAAAACCTAAAAAAAAAAGACCTATCAGTTGTATACAAAATTTATGAGGGCATCAGAAATATATATATATTTTTTTTCAATTTTGTGAAAATGGCCATTTACTGGGTGCACAAATACCTTCACTGTGAGCCACAGATTCAATATATTTTCATTCTGTTTTTGCAGAGGACACAGAAGGTATGCTTTAACATAACATTGCCTGATTTGGGCTCCTGTAATAAATTCTGATTTATTTAGAGGAAAATGTTTCTCAAGCTCACTTTAGGATCCGCGAAGAGTGTGAATTGGGGTACCCTTGCGCCATCGGCTATATCTCTGGTGTGTTCCTAAAGATTTTCAGGGAACATAGCTTAAATATCTCAGGACATACTAAGGTACACTTTGAAACCCATCTTATTGGGGGGGGGGGGGGAGGGGGGGCAGACATGGTAGCCAAGACTGGCTTATGGAGTATAGGTACGTATTTCCCCCAGCCCAAAAAGGTCTAGTTTAATGGAGTCTGGTTTAAACATTGCTCAGTTCTCAATATCTTTTTGAGTAGTTCTCTTCGACTTTGGAGTAAACACGGCAGAAAACGGCAATGGATGCACTGCATTGCATAGAGGCCATCTCTCACAGCACTCTACTAAATGGTTTAACGTTCAACTCTGTATGTTGAGAAAGAGGTCCGGAATACTTCCGGCCACAGCTAAAATTTCTTGTTTCCTCCCTTGTATTCTGTCTTGAGCATTAGTATAGGCATTGATGCACACTCGGTGGTGCAGCGGATTTGCATTTGTAAAGCTACTATCATTGAGCCCCTATGGTAAAATCTGTATTGTGTCCTGGTGGTGCAACTTGTCACGGTGTCATTTTGTATAGATTATAGTAATTATTATTAGCCTCATTATTATAATTTTTATTATTCAGATATGGCAAGAGTTTGAGGGAGGCAACAGACATGACATGTATGTGGCCATGTTTCGTGAAGTTGTCAGACGGACTGCCAGACTTGTGGCAGAGTGGCAGTGTGTAGGATGGTGTCATGGGTAAGGCTATTAACCATGTCACTGCCAGGGCATAACAATTGACAACCAAATGCAAGACGCATTGGTCCTCATAAGGCCCCGCAAATGCAGAATGACTGTCTGTTATCCGTGTCATGTGTGTTTGTATTCGGGTTTGTATAGGCGCCAAGCTGTTTTTTCTACTACCCTTGAACTATCATGGTCGAGCCATATCTTGCTGTGTCGTGGGCAGGATGAGTTAAATCTGGCTGAAGCTCGCATCTACACTAGTCCTTTTCAATTTTAGACTTTTTGGATTATTTTTATTTTTCCCCCGCGCTCAATGTCAGCCAGGTTGTGTGGCTTATTTATCATTAAGTCAGAACTGCTATACAACAAACAGGTGAGAGTGTGTGCGTCACGTGGAGTGCATCTTGGGGGGTTTGGGAGGTTAGCCATGGCTAGCATCTTGAACTTTCAGGATGTACTCTGCGTGAGGCGTATACTCTCATTTCCTGTCTGTTACACACACACACACACACACACACACACACACAAAACACACAACACACACACGCACACACACCCCCACCCACACAGAGAGAGAGAGAGAGAGAGACACACACACACGCACAAACACACACACGCACAAACACACACACACAGGATGATGTTATCTGAGTATGATCTATAACATGTATGTCAATTGTTCGTCCTGTTGAAAGTCCATGTGTTGTATTTTTGATATATATAATAATCTAACGCATACTTTAGTCTCGGTGTCGATGTTATATTTATTTTTTGAGCACATTTATGTTTGTTTTGGTTTGTTTTATTGTTTTTTCAAAATACATTACCGATGGCATTACTATATGGAATACACTCTATAGCCTAACGATTTCAGCCCAAAGTTGTGTCCCCTACACAGCTGGGGAGGAGACACCGGGGATCCCAGAATAGGAGCCCGGGTGGCCTCCCCTTACCAACCTATACCGGCAAGCATGTGGGGAACTCACCTCAGTTTCACTCTTAGCTCGATCGTGGACGGTCGGGCTTTTGCCTTGCTACGGTTTTTGACTGGTTCTTCTGTGGTTTACTACTACTTGGCTTTTGCCTTGTTTTAGACTTCTCCTTGGACTCAGTGTACTTCGTTGGTGTGTTCTACACTTCAACGTTTTTACTGTGTGTGGACTTAGCGCCGACCGGTTCCGACCGGTTTGACTTTCAGTGAACTTCGTCCTTGGCTGCAGCCTTGGGGTTTCAGCTTGTGATTTTACTCACGTGGCTTTTGCCTCGCGGTGTGAGTTCGGCGCTTGAGTGTGTTCCTTCCTGTGAACAGTGTACAACGAACGCTATGGCGGCTTCTATATGGAAGTTTTGCCCCCTTTTGTGAGGATTTCTGTGGCCCTCGGACGCCCTCGTCGCCTGCCGGCCATGCTCTACTTCTCTTCCAACAGGATGTGTGACGTGTGTGCCGACGGGAGTGAGGACCGGCGGTCTCAGTTGTGGGATCCTACAGACGTGTCCTTTCTTCCTGGTCTCAACGTTCTCCCCGGACTTCTCCGCAGGATGGCGTCGCTACGTCGGCTTCTCGGGCCCCACTTCACTACGGCTTCCGGGCCTTCCAGCCCGCAGGTAAGTCCCCTTCTTTTACCTTAGCCGCGCAGAAACTCCCTCCCCTCTCCGAGTCTTCTGAGCAGGGCAGGCGAGTATCAGGGTCGTGCTCCCCACATTGGCGTGACGGAAGCTCCATTATTTTGTACTAAAGAGGTTACCCGCCCACTCTGATTCGTCCGAGCGGACCTGGTTTCCTACGTTTACATCACACACCCCCCCCCCCCCCCCCCCCCCCCCCCCCCGCAGGTGGGCCCGGTGTGACCATGGTCACGCGCACCCCACGCTCCGAAGCTTCGGAGCGGGGGTCGCGGGCCACAAAATTGTCCCCTCCCTGCTCCGCCTTCCTGAGCGGGCTTGGCGTGACAACTTTCTGTCCCCCCCCCCTCCCTCCCGCCCCGTATTTTCCAGGCGGGCCCGGTGTGACTCAGATATTTACTCACAGGTGCGGATTCGTGCGCACCATTTGTCCCCTCCCTGCTTTGCTTTTCCTGAGCGGGCTTGGCGTGACACCTTTCTGTCCCCCCCCCCCCCCCCCCCCCCCCCCCACCCGCCCGCCCCGAACTTTCCAGGCGGGCCCGGCATGACTCAGACATTTGCTCTCAGGTGCAGTTTCACGTGCCCATTGGTCCCCTCCCCGCTTCGCTTTTCCTGAGCGGGCTTGCGTGACACCCTTTCCGTCCACTCGCCCCCCCCCCCCCCCCCCCCCCCCCCCCCCCCCCCCCCCGCCCCAAACTTTCCAGGCGGGCCCGGTGTGTCGCAGACTCTTTCTCTCAGGTGCGGATTTGCGCGCCCCAATTGTCCCCTCCCCGCTTCGCTTTTCCTGAGCGGGCTTAACGTGACACCTCTTGGTCCCCTCCCCACCGCCCTGATCTTTCCAGGCGGGCCCGGGGGGCCTCAGATATTTACTCACAGGTGCGGTTTCGCGTCCAGGTGTCCCCTCCCCGCTCCGCCTTCCAGGCGGGCCTGGTGTGACTCAGACTTTTACTCACAGGTGTGGATTCGCGATGACCAGGTTGGCGGTGCCGGCTTTTCCCCATCCGCCTCCCCTCTTACCTTCGGAGTGTGGTCTCCGGCTCTCGCTTTCCCCTCGTCCTCCGCGTGCTATTCCCGTCACTAGTAGCCCCCACTCCCTCGCACTTCGACGAGTCGGGGGCTTACAGAGCCTATTTAGCCTTTGGCCACGGTCCCTCCTCCTTCGCGACACCCCGACTTACGGGCTTCGCGGTCGCCTCCTCCTTTCCTTTGGGCTCGCCCTCACCAGTAGCTGCGGCGGTCCCGCGCTCTCAGAGCCGGTCGCCCTCATTGCAGCTTAGCTTGGTAGGCGGAGGTGGAGGTAGACCCTGACATTCTAAGCCTGCTTTCAACGGTTTCCGCTTCAGCCATCTTCTTGCGGGATTCGCCCTCTGATCTTCCTCTCACTTCACAGCTGTTTCGTCGGCCTCCTGCTCGTCTAGGATTTCGGCTCTTCGCTCAGCTCACAGTTGGTTTGTGCTTGGAAGAGGCCCCTGTCTGTTTGACTACTTCCTCCCTCTGGACTTATGACCACCTTCGCCTCCTCTGAAGAGACAGACTTCCACCAGGTTGTTGCTTTGCGGTGGGCTAAGGTCGCAAGTCTCTTCCTCAGCCACACGGTTACGGGATCTCGTCGACGCTTCTCAACCCGGCTTCGCCAGGACTCAGTCGGCGACGAGGAATCTTTCGCAGCTATGCGTTCAGCAGGCTTGGTACGCTGGACACTCTCAAGCCTTCACTGTCCCTGTTCCTTTGGTGGATGCGGCAGCTGTCGTCCTGGCGGTGGGCTCCGGCTACTCCAGAATGCTTGTCCTCGCCCTCTTGACGGATTCGCTTCCTTAGTTCGGATTGGCGACGCAAGCGGTGCTTCTTTTACTTGGAGGACTCTTGGGATCTGGAATCTTCGTCTCCGCGCCGTGACTTTCCGTGGTTGCTGCTTACAGGGCTGCCTACCTTCCTCAACCATCCCTGTGGCGGTGTTCGCCTACTGGGACCTTGGGCCGTGTGGTCACTCCTACGACTCGGCACGGATCTCCCCTAGACGGTGAAGACGCAACTCCTCCAGGCTCCACTCGGTGGTTCCCTCTTGGTGAGGCATGGCAGACTGTATAGGAGACTCCGCCCCCGCTGCGTCTCCTCGCTCGGGCCCTCTGACATTCCCCTTCTCCAACTCCGGCGCCAGTTCTTGGGTCTCCAGTCGGCGGGCAATTGGCCTTCTACAGCGACCTTAGGAGATTGCTGTTCCCAGCCGACCTTTGGATCATCTTTATGGTTGACCAATCTCTTCTCTGCACAGTAAGGTGAAGGCCTGGCTCAACAAAACAGCGACAGTAGCGGTCTCTCGACACGACTCGCTGGCGTTCTACGTCCGTCTCCTATCGTCCCCTTCCTTGGGGCAGGTGGCACCCAGTCATCGGCGCTATACAAGTCTTCTTTGGGAAACGCCCGTTCAGATGGAGACAGCCAGACTCTTCACTCAGCTGTCCGGCCGATGGATCTCGCTGTCAGCCTCGATCTTCTGGCACGTTCACGTGCCGATTATTCCGTCTTCGCGCCGGTATCTACTTGCCTTGGCGGGAGCGTCTAACAGTTTCCGAGCCCTCCCCGGCATCCTCAATGTCTGTCCGTGGGTCTTCATGAGGATCCTCGACTTGGTGATGGCCAGCTTTTGCCAGCGGTCGCTGAATCCGTCCTTCTCTTCCTGGACGTTCTTGATGCAACCTAGTAACTGCGACTCTCAGAGAGGACAGAGATGCCCAACTTTCTCTCCCTCTAGGACTGGGTCTGGCTTCAGCTCCTGGGACTGCTCGGCGCGGCAGCAGACTCGTCTCCCTTCGACCGGCGCTAAGGGATACGAAGAGTGAAGGCTCGCCGCGGCTACTACACCTCCTCCTACGCTGGCGCCCCTTTGTTGACACCCTGTCGGTTCCGTTCTGTTTCCCACTTCCTGCCCCCACTTCGAACGTGGGCGGATCTGGCGTGCTGGGCGTCGGTCGTGTCACTGTGATCCCCTCCGACCAGGTGATCAATCTCCACTGACGCGAGCCAGTCCAGTTGGGGCGCTCTACTTCCCGGACCTTGCCTCGGACCGGTTACCCGGGGACTTCGCAGACAGTCACATCGACTGGGAGTTATAGCAGTTGGGATGGCCCTCAACGCCTGGCCAGAGACTCTGACCAACCAGGACGTCCTCGTCTGCCAGACAACTCGACAGTGGCGGCCTTGATACAGAACCAGGAGGCACTCGCTGGCCCTCACGGTGCTTCCTCCTTTCCTTCCTACTCTGGTGGTAGGACCCGGACCTTGCTTTCGAGCCCGCCACTTCCCAGAGTGGTCCCTGCGCCCAGACGTCTTCGTCTGTTCCGCTCGAGATGGGAGACGCCGCTAGTCGACCTTTGCCGCCAGATGGAACATCCAGCTACCGCTGTTTGCCTCTCTAGTCCCGGACCCTCTCACATGGGCGGTAGACGTGCTCTCCTCCTGGGTACGGACTGATCTCGTTTACATTCCCTCCGTCGGTGCTGGTGCCGAAGATCCTGCGAAATCTGCTGGTTGCTCCGCGGTTATCGTCCTGGTGACCACCCCTTCAATTGGACCAAGAGCTGGACCATGGATCGGCTCGTTCTAGCAACGGACCCAGCCCGAGAGCCCCACCCCTTCCACGTCGCTCGAGCAGCTCCGCCCGGCTCTGTTCCACCCGTGTCTGGAGCTCCTCCCCCTTCTCGCCTGGAAGTTGCCAAACTAGTCCTCGCCGCTAGAGATTGTTGGAGGCGGCAGTGGCGGCCTTGGCCGCAGCCTGCAGACTTTCTACCAGGAATGTGTGCGAAGGCAAGTGGAGGATCTCTCAGTCGTGGGGCACCGCCCAACGGCTCCCGCCCCCACGAGTCTCACTTCCCCTTCCGGCGGAATACTTCATTGGCTCCTCGACAAACAAGGATTAGCACCTTTTTACCGTCAAGGGATCCTTTTCCGAGATCACACACACTTACCGCCTCCTGGACCTGTCGGATCCGGCCCTTGGAAGACCTTCGGACCTGTTGGCTCTACTGAACTCAGATGTCCTCTCTCCTGGTTTCTCTACCTCGGTGGGACCTCCCTTGGGCACTGACGTGGCTAGAGACAGCCCGTTTCGAACCCCTGCTTTTGGCACGGTTCACCGATCTGACCCGGACACGTGTTGCTTCCTGGCGCTCGCCATGGCTTCTGCGTGAGCGAGCTGCTTGCACTCTCGGCTCGCCCCGCAGGTGGGCAGTCGAGCCTTTGGCTCAGCGCTTCTTCTCACCGGCCCGTCCTTCAGGCCAAGAGCCGGCCTTCCTCGGCTGCGCTCCAGGCGCTGACCTTACGTCCGTTTCAGAGGTCGACCGACCCCTCGGGTCGCGTCCACAGGACCCAGTCCGGGCACTGCAGAATTCCTGCGTCGCTCACAACCACGCCGTCAGAGGCGTCCCCGCCTCTTCCTACCTCCTTCTCCAGGCAGGCCGGGTCTCGGCCTAGACATTTCGCCCTGACTGGGGTAGGCGACTCGTTGGCCTTCCAAGATCTCTCCCCAGACGGGGATAGATGGTTACAGTTCCGGGCGCATGAAGTATGAGCAGTAGCTATCAGAGTGCCCTTGACCGCTACGGCTCGGTTAACTTAAAGTCATAGTGACAGCGGCAGGCGGGCGTGCAGACTCCACCTTCGCCCTCTTTTACCTCCGCGACCTATCCGGCCAGTGTGACTCCCTGGCCATGGTGGGCGACTGCTCCGCAGCCCAGCACTCCCTCCGCGCGCCGCAGGCGCCATAGGCACTTCTTAACTGAAATCGTCGGGAGTGCTCCTTGCGGGCCGGCGGAGGGTTTAGGTACAGGGGGTTGGGTGTCGGCACCCTCCTCCTCTTTGCGATTCTTCCATATAGTAATGCCATCGGTAATGTATTTTGAAAAAACAAATGAATTTTTTTTCTAAAATGTATTTTTTTGAAAAATACTTACCGATGGCATTACTCGGATGGCCCTCCCACCTGCCCCGCTTGCCTCCTTGGCTAAGTGTTTTGGCTAAGCGTGAAACTGAGGTGAGTTCCCCACACGCTTGCCGGTATAGGTTGGTAAGGGGAGGCCACCCGGGCTCCTATTCTGGGATCCCCGGTGTCTCCTCCCCAGTTGTGTAGGGGACACAACTTTGGGCTGAAATCGTTAGGCTATAGAGTGTATTCCATATAGTAATGCCATCGGTAAGTATTTTTCAAAAAAATACATTTTAGAAAAAATATTCATATTTTAGTCATTTCTCTCATGCCCCCAGTGGGTCCGAGATTGAATTGATGAACTGATGAGCTAACCTCGGTCAAGTCTGTGTGCCTTGGACTGATTGAGGATATCCTGTCATGTTTACTTATGCTAGAGACCGCTGTGAGATGGCCTTAGTTGCCTGCTCGGCGTTAAACTCAACTAACTAACTTATGCTAGAGACAGTATTTCTAGCTGTTGGCAGTATAAGGAGTCAGAGAAAAGTAAGCAAAGAAATATGAATTTTTCTCTAAAATGTATTTTTTCGAAAAATACTTACCGATGACATTACTGTATGGAAGTGTTCACTAGCTTAACCAATTTTAGCCTACGAACCTGTTGTGTTCCTACACAACCAGGGAGGCAACTCAGGGCACTGTAACCAGGGCCGTGAGTAGCTTCCGGCTCCTGCACATCCGGTTCCGTGCCACGTGGTGACACACCAGTCGGAATGCTTAGCTTACCAGCAGCAAGCGGGGCAGGTGGGAGGGTCCTCCGAGTAATGTCATCGGTAAGTATTTTTCGAAAAAATACATTTTAGAGAAAAATTCATTTGTTTCTTCAAAAACATTACCGATGACATTACTGTATGGAAGAATTACGAAAAGGAGGCGGGTGCCGCCCAAGAAATAAAGGGCTTAGCCAGACCCGCGCTCCCACAAGCAACCTCCAGACAATTTTAGCTAAGTATTACCTATGGCGCCTCCGGTGCCGAGAGGGAATGTTGCGCCGCAGCGATGTCCCCCACCAGTGCGAGGTTGTCTCGCTGGCCTGCCAGATCCCGGAGGTAGAAGGTCGATTCTGCCCGCCAGTCCACAGGTGCCACGATGTCTCTGACTGCACAGTTGCAGTTGAAGGTGATGCTTGTGGCCATGGCTCTAACCTCGTGTGCACGAATCCTGAGCCTCTTAGCTCCCTCCGGGGAGAGGTCCTGGTAGGCGGACTGTATGACCCAGCATAGCCAGGAAGAAATTGTCTGGGCTGTAATGTCAGTTCTGCCAGGGGCCAATGGCAGAAAGAGGCGAGACCGTCCCCTCCGGACGGGCTTGGATCTGCGTAGATTGATTCGCAGGGCGCGCACAGGATCTTGATGCCTGCTCTCCTGGGGAAAGTGTACTCCTTTCAGCGGCCATATGGTGATCACCTGGGGCGCGGTCAAGGGAGACCTAGTCTTGGCGAGGAAAGAAGGGTCAGTGAGTAGCTGCACGGAGCCATCCGTCCTGAACTGCAGGCAGGCAGGGCGCACTGAGAGCGCGTGTAGCTCGCTCACTCGGGTCGCGTGGCCAGGGCCAACAGGAAGCAAGTCTTCCGAGTTACATCTGCCAACTGGGCCAAATAGAGTGGTTCGAAGCGGGTGGAATTTAGCCACGTGAGTACCCAGGGTAGGTCCCAGCGTGGAACCAGCGAACGGGGAACCGTACGCTGGAGGCCAAAATGCTACATAAGGTCAGCAAAGTCTTTGCATTTGCCGGGATCTGGGCGACTGAGATGTCGATAAGTGTCCACAATCATGGACAGGTACCCTCTGACCATGATGGGGGCTAATCCCTGATTGCCAAAGAGCCAGAGGAAGAAATCGGCGAGCTGGGGGAAAGTCAGTTTGGTGGGTGAGAGTTGCTGGTCTGCACACCAGGACCTTAGTACTCGCCACTTTCCCTCATAGATGAGTCTGGTCGAGGGTCTGCGGGCTGTAGCGATCACCTCCACTGCTGCACTCGAGAAACCTCTTGCGGCGAGGGCTTGCCGCACAATCTCCAGGCATGAAGGAAAAGCCTCTCTGGGCACAGGTGGAACAGTGGCTGGCGGGGTTGCTTGAGCATCGTGCCCGGGGTGGGCAGCAGCAGGGGGGCTCGTGGCGAGACTGAGCAGGTCGGTGGTCCAAGATCTGTTACAAGAAAATGGGGCCACCAGTAGAATTACCGCATTGCATCCCCTGAGCTTGAGGAGGACTAGAACTGTCGGAGGGTATGCGTAAGCGATGAGACCGTCCCACGGAATGGATAGCGCGTCGACAGCCCAGGCCAGGGGGTCTGGAATCGGGGAGACGAAGAGGGGAAGCTGGTGATTCCACCTCGTGGTGAAAAGTCGACCAAGGGAGTCTCCCAGTGAGCACAGATCATCCGAAAGATGTCCGGTCGTAGGGTCCATTCTGTGTGGAGTAACTGGCCGTGCCGCAAGAGGGAGTCGGCTAGAACGTTCAGGTGTCCCGGAATGTGTCGCACTGAGGAAGATGCCGTGGTCTTCGCACCAGCGCAGGACCTGGTAGAGGAGTATGCATAGGGTGGGGGAGTGTGTCCCACCCTGCTACTGAATGTAGGACACCAGCGTGGGGTTGTCCGAGAGGACTAGGAGCTCGTGGTGACGTAGGCGTGACTCCCACACGATGAGGGCTTGCCAAACCGCATTCAGTTCCAACCAGTTGATGTGCCTGTTTGCCAGGTCTGGTGGCCAGCAGCCAGATGTATTGAGGAACCTCAGTAGAAGGTGCGCACCCCACCCGGAGAGACTTGCATCCACGCAGAGCGAAAGCTGAGGCGGAGGTGAGGCTTGAGGAACTCCCGACGTGAGCCACGTCAGGTCCGTCCAGCGCCGCAGATGGGGACGAAGCATCGGATTACGGTATCGGGGCAGTAAGATCGCCGGAGGACGGGCGCCAGTGGAGAAGGAGGTGCAGCTGGAGAGGCCGGGAATAAAGCCGACTGAGAGGCAGCAGGTCTGCTGCACCGTTCACCAGGCCGAGGAGCTGGAGCCAAACTCTGGCGGGGACTGCCACTTCTAGTGCCACCTGGCCAGCTAGGGCGGCCAGCTTCTGGATCTGAGGCTCTGGAAGACTGACCTGGTTGCGGTCGGTCGCGAATTCCATGCCTAGGTGAACAAATCGGCAGGAAGGCGTGAGGTCCGACTTGCTGGTGTTGACCAGGAAGTCCAGCCGCGTCAACAATCAGAGCAGCGCATCCCTGTCCGTCGTGAGCGTGACCTCCGATTGGTTCCTCAGAAGCAGGTTGTCTAAATAGTTCGAGGTCAGACTGATGGACGGTTGTCTGGCCTTGGCAATGACGGCGTCCATAATGCGGGTGAAGACCCAAGGGCTGAGGTTGAGACCGAAAGGGAGGGCCCGAAACTGGTAAACCACGCCGTCTAAGGCACCGTCTGGAGGCGGGGTGAATGGGAACGTGGAGATACGCACTGGACAGGTCCAGACTGACGGCGAAATCCATGGACTGCACAAGCGGCCCTGAGGGCCCTGGCTGTCTCCATGCGAAACTACGGGGCTACGATGTACCTGTTCAGTGCCAAGAGATCGATGATGGGTCTCCACTTGCCGCCCGGCTTGGGCACCACGAAGAGGCGGCTGTAGAAGGCTGGGGAATCGTGGCTTGAGACGACCTCTGTGGTGGCCTTGTGCAGAAGCGCGGCGACTTTGCCACGAAGGGCGTCGGTTGTGAGCTGGTTGATCGGCATCTCGGTCCACAAGGGAGAGCGTTGAAGCGGTGGCGGAGAGTGCAAGGTGATCAAGAGGCCCTCGGAGATGGTGGATAGGACCCAGGGGTCGTCTGGGAGCAGAGAATGCCACACCTCGCTGCGAAGGGCCAGGTGGAGTACATCTCGCAAAGATGGTCGGAGGTGCAGCCAGAGCAGGGGAGACAGACCCTGCGGTTGTCGCTCGACCATTGGAAGTCGCCGCAACGTAAGCAGGTGCGAACTTGGCAGCTGCAATACACATCAAACGTGAAAGGCGACCGGGCGCGGGAACCGCTATGGCCCGCGCTTTAACGAATACGAGCGAAACACGACCCGCGCCGAATGAACAAAGAGATCCGCGGCCGAGGCCGGCGCCAGGTTTCAAGGCCTGACGCGGGCGTAGACCGAGGCCTTACCCTTCCATGGTAAAGGGGGGGGGGGGGGGAGGCGCCACACCACACACAGAGCGACGAGCGAGAAATGAAGTCCCGAACACCGCAACCGAACACTGTCCGCACAAAGTCCCCAAAGGAAGGAAGGCACCCCTTGTACTCCAACCACAAGTAACCCCACCACAGGTAATCCAACACCAGAAAGCTCGCACGTAATCCAAGGAACACAAAAGTCAAAAAACGACCGGCCCTTTAAGAACCGGTCAAGAATACACAGCCAAGGTCAAGGTCCCATAGACTAGAACACATCTGTTCACTGTAAGCTAAGTAGAACGACTGGCGTGTCGCCACGTGGCACGGAACCGGATGGGCAGGAACCGGAAGCTACTCACGGCCCTGGTTACAGAGCCCTGAGTTGCCTCCCTGGTTATGTAGGAACACAACAGGTTCGTAGGCTAAAATTGGTTAAGCTAGTAGACACTTCCATACAGTAATGTCATCGGTAATGTTTATGAAGAAACAAGTATGAAAGTTTAGCGTTTCTTTGCTGGGGGCATGGAAGGGAAGTAACTGTGTATTTTTTCTGGATAATTTTTCTCTCCCTTTCTACTGTTGTGTACTGGTCTTAGAAATAAGATTGTCATTCAGTTTTCTTCTTTCAGTGTGTTGAATACAGACAACATGAGCATAGTTGGGGTAACAATCGACTACGGGCCGTTCGGCTTTATGGACAAGTACGATCCTGACTTCATCTGTAATGCATCAGGTAACTGGAGGATTGCATATTACAAAATTGATGATCAGTTTACAAGGGTGCTGAAAATCTTTGGGCAGTTTGAAATTGCGCAGAGAGTAGCCTGGCTGGCAACCTCAAAATCTGAGCTTGAGCGAACATTGTCACTGTATGGCAAACTAAATTTAATCTTGGGCTGCTAACTTTTGAATCTGGTACTGGTAGCGGGGCTGGTTTTAGGCTTTCATCACCGCTGTGTAAACAAATTTATTTCAAGGAATAAACGAGGAACTTCAAGAAATGAAAAAGGCTGAGGATAGAAACAAGATAACACTTATGAAGCATGTTCTTTCTTTCTTTTCTTGTTCATTTCCTTGCATTGCACCTACTTTGCAGGTGCCTTTTGGCTTGATTTACAAACTTATTAGTTTTCTGAGCAGATCTGAAGAGGTCTTGAAATAAAGCATCATAAAGAGTGTGAGTTTGTTGGGGACATTTTGTAGTGCAGCATGAGTGAAAGTTGACAGAAGAGAAGACGTAAATTTGTAAATCCATAATCTTGTGTACAGAATTTTGTAGTTGATTAGTGGAATGTTGGTAGAAGAGAAGGCGAAAATCTGTAGTGTCAAAGTCAAATGTACAGAATTTTCTGTAGCTTCAAAAACAAATCTTTTCTTGCTTGTATGGCAAAAATAAAAAGCTTAGATTCAGGGTGGCCGCAAAAAAGTTGAAAATGCCCGTGAATTCTTCCTGCCTCTGTATTTTTATAAGTATCACATGGATGACAGCTTTCAGTCCTGCAGGCTGATTCTGCTTTTCAAAATACCAGAGAGCTGAATTTCAGCTTTTTGGTTCAGACATTCAGACAGCTTGTTCAGTATGCAAGAGGCATAATTTCCCATGAGCCCCTGCATCCGCAGGGGCTCATGAGAATTTATGCCCCTTGTTGGCCTTGGAACAAGGGGCGCAGTTAGTCCATTGATCATATTTAGTCATTTAAATTTTTTGCAATAATAATAATAATAATAATAATAATAATAATAATAATATAATAATAATAATAATAATAATAATAAATTTATTTCAGTTTTTGCAGGCCATCAGGCCCATATGAACACAAAATACAATTTACAACCAGAAAATACAGGAAGGTGGTTGTAAAACACACTCATATAGCATTACATCAGCGCACATAAATAAACAAAAACAAGAAAAGTTCAAAGCAAATCCCTCTAATTCCTTAATTTAAGGCAACCTGAAATATACATAGCAACTTTAAAGACCAGTTTATCATGTAGGTTTCCACACAGCAGCTGAACTTTAAGATCGGATGGGAATCTGTAGTAAAACAGTGGAATGTACTTTTTACGTAAAGGGGCATATTTTGGACACTCGAACAGAAAATGACACAAATCTTCAGCCTTATGCCAATCACATGAATTACATTCTGGATTAGTGATGGGTTTTCCAAATCTGGATACTCCGTTTAAAGGTAAACGGTTACATCTAAGTAAACATATTGCCCGCCTGAGTTCACAAGAGTTCAGCTGCCCTATGTAACTGGCTCTAAGTATTTCTGGGTGGTAATGGCAGTATTCTGTGTTTGAGGTAAGGGATGCATGCCAGTCCTGTCGGAAACAATCCATCAGCCGATCTTTGAATATCTGAATGAACAGAGGAGTGTTTCCAACTGACTGCATTTCCCATACATACCCAAACCCGTGCATACACAATAGAGTCTTTATTTGAGTAGCCCAGTTCGATCTACCCGAAGCATCATGCATATATAACATCGTGTAACACTGTCTTGGGTATCTGTTTTCTGACATGGTAAGAAGTCTGCACCAGTACTTCACCATTCGAACATAGGCATCAATATACATAGGGAATCTTCCACACTCACCCAGCGCAATATTGTTTTTTACATCTCTTCCAACACCAAGGACCATTTTACAAACCTTTATATGAACCTGCTCAATTACATCATGTCTCTGGAAACCCCAGACCTCTGACCCGTATAGCACAATGGGTTTAATCTTGACATCAAAAATGTGAAAAACAGTGTCAGCTGGCAAGTTTTGTAATTTGAAGTATAGTCTTTTGATGCCTGCAACTGCTCTCCTGGCTTTTCCAGCTAAGTTTTCTACACATCTAGCCCAGTTCAGAGTAGAGGAAAATATCACACCAAGGTAAGTATAACTGGACTCGACTTGAATCTGCTTGTCAGCATTCACAATTTTTCACAAAACCTCCATTTTTGAAGACCACCACTTTTGTCTTGTCCATGTTCACAGTGAGACCCCATTTTTTACAGTATTTTTCTAAACAATTAATTTTCTTTTGGAGATCTGCTACAGAGTCAGAGACAATGGCTATATCATCAGCATACATAAGAAGGAAAATACCCAGTGGGTCTGCAAAAATATCAATGCCACGTGCACCGCACGATGATATTTCTGTCTCAAATTCTGAAAGAAAGATAGAAAACAGCAGTGGGCTCAACACACAACCTTGTCGCACCCCTGACATGCAATCAAAGTAGTCGGTAACTTTGGTTCCAACCCTTACAGCAGCTTTTACATGTTTGTACATACTCTCAAGTGTCTGAAGCAACTTTCCATGAACTCCTTTACGTAGCAAGAGATACAACAGTTTTGTCCTGTGCACACTGTCGTAAGCTTTAGAAAAATCTACGTACATGGTGTAAAAACGGCCACCCTGCTTGCTAAGATACTTTTGCACTAGTGCCTGTAAGCAAAAAATGTTGTCTATAGTACTGTATCCTTTACGGAAGCCAGCTTGGGCCTCAGGAATACAATCGTTCTCTTCACAAAAACGAACCAACCTGTTGTTAATGACAAAACTGTACAACTTACTGATAACGTTCAGAAGAGAAATTCCTCTGTAGTTGTCAACATTTCTAGGGTTACCCTTTTTGTGTAGTGGAAATATCACAGCCATGGTCCAGCTTTCAGGGTATTCCGCACTTTGAAACACACGATTAAACAAAGGATGCAGAAATTTCACAAGGATCTCACCTGCATGATGAAAAAGGTCAGTGGGCAAGCCATCAGGGCCTGATGCTTTCCCTTTCTTCATGTTATTAATAGCACTGCGAATTTCATCCTGCGTGATTTCCTCGTCAAATTTTGCATTATGACAACCATCACAATCATCAGATATATGGTCATTCAAAACACCCTCGGCCTGTCTGCTGAAACCTGAATCATCAACATTCTGATCCACATTTAGCAAATTACGAAAATAATCATACCACACGCGTGGTGAAACGACATCAGAACACAACTTTTTAACGCCAGTCAGAGACTTTATTTTTTGCCAAAATGTTCTTGAGTTTGCATCATTACATGCATCGTTGAGCTCATTCAAAACCCGTGCGTTGTACTCTACTTGTTTTGTTTTACACAACTTCTTAAATTCTTTCTTCATGTCAAGATACTTCCCTAAGTCGTCATGTGTGTTTGTGTGTCTGAACTGCTTCAACTGTAGGTACTTGTTTTGTTTTGCTAACTCGCAGTCCGAGTCCCACCACGGCGGCTGTGCACGGGATTCACCTATCTTCTTACCAGACCTCATTTTGTCAGCCGCCTTCTGAATGAATGCTACAAAACAGGCCGACCCTTCTTCCACACTCGAGTCAAGCGCTGACGAAAAGTGTTGAAACTGAGTCTCCTGATTATCTTCAATGTATGCCCAAAAGGATTCAGCGTAGTTTTCTTTCCAAACAAATTTAACCCCTTCCTCTAGTATTATATCATCATTTAAATCATCATCATCACATGAATAAACAGACTGAATAGAAGTAAACATGGTTACAATGGGGAAATGGTCTGACTCGCACCTGTCTGCAACAAACATATCGGTCACTAGGTCAAACACGGATTTAGAGCAAATACAGTAGTCCACCACACTTTTGCCTCTGTTGGCCACGCACGTAATTTCTCCCTCACTGTCACCTTTCGTTCTGCCATTGACAATAAACAAACAGTACTCTTGACATAGTTCTATCAGTTTCCGACCAAAACTGTTTACGCCAATATCTTTTGACCTCCGTGGACTTTGTGGTACATCCTCTAGCAGATCTGTTAATTCCTGTAGAGGCTGCACGTGTGAATTGCCATCAATAAAATCAATATCAGACAGTCCGGCAGTGCGGGCGTTAAAATCGCCACATAATAGCCAAGGCAGCTCAGGGTGAGCACGTAAAACTTGAGACATGTAGTTTTCTAACACTTCAAAACCATCAACGTTATCTTCACCATATACAACAGAACGCTCTGGAGCCACATACACAAATGCTGCCAGAACATCAGATGCAGAGTTCAAAACAGACTTACCGATCTTTAGAAACACAATATCCTCAGCTGCCTGCATTAAACGCAACACATGACAGGCTATAGATTTATGTACACACACGGCAATTTTTTGCAATATCACCCATTGTGTCAGTTTTCATCCATACAGTTATGACCTTCACGGGTGCACTCTGACCATGCACAAAATGTAATTGTAATAATTTTGTTGTTGTGATAGATGATGGTGGTCGCTACACATACAGAAAGCAGCCTGAAATCTGCAAATGGAACTGCGGCAAGCTGGCTGAAGCTGTCAAAGAGGCTGTTCCGCTTGAACGCACCAAGCCAGAGCTGGACCTCTTTGACGAGGAATTCAGCAAACACTACACAGCAAAGATGCGATGCAAGGTACAGTGGCTTTAAAAAAAATTTGTTTGTAGTACCTGATTCCTCTGCAAGGACCATTGGCTGTTCCTCAAACTTAAGGCCCCTCCACACATGCCCGGTTGTGCCCCGATTTGATTCCGATCCGATAGCGATCGGATGACGTCATATATCTGACCCGATCCCAATCGGGAGGTTCGTAGACTTTTGTGCTCTAAACAGACTTGTCATTGGAGGCAGCATCTTCCCACACAGAAAAATACACAAAGCAACGTGGGTCTCACCTGACCATACTGCAGAGAACCAAATAGACCATATCTGCATTAGCAAGAAATTTAGAAGATCCCTTCAAGATGTTCGAGTGAGGAGGGGAGCAGATGTCGCCTCAGACCATCATCTGCTTATCTTAAGAATAAAGCTCAAGTTAAAGAAAAGCAGCACAGGCACAACAAGAAGACAGCGCTATAATGTTGGCCTCCTGAGAGAGACTGTAGTGAGAGAAGAGTTCAAACTGGTGCTGTCCAACCAGTTTCAAGCGCTACAGGAGCTAGTAAATGAAGAGGAGGCGGTCACCACAGAGCAGCAGTGGAAGGCAGTTAGAGAGACGCTGAACTCAACCTGCAAAGACACTGTGGGGTTCAAGAAACACCATCACAAGGACTGGCTGTCAGCACAGACCTTGAAGAAGATAGAAGTGAGGAAGCAGAAGAAAGCAGTTGTCAACAACAGTCGCACAAGAGCAGCCAAAGCAAGGGCACAGGAGGAATACTTGGAAGCCAACCGCGAGGTGAAGAGGAGTATCAGGGCAAACAAGAGAGCCTACACAGATGGCCTAGCAGCAGAGGCAGAAAAAGCAGCAGGCAGCGGCAACATGAAACAGCTCTACGACATTACCAGAAGATTGTCTGGCAAGTATGGCCATACAGAAAGACCAGTAAAAGACAAAGAAGGCAAGCCTATTTCAGACAGAGCAGACCAACTCGACAGATGGGCCGAGTATTTTGAAGAGTTACTGAACAGACCCACCCCACCCGACCCCCCAGATATCCAGCCAGTAGAGACTGACCTACCCATCAGCTGTGACAGACCCAGCCGAGAAGAGATCAGAAGAGCAGTGGCATTTTTGAAGAACGGCAAAGCAGCAGGGCCAGATGGCATCCCAGCGAAGGCTCTGAAAGCAGACCTAGAGACAACAGTAGAGATGCTGTACCCACTGTTTGGAAAGATCTGGGAAGAGGAGGTGATGCTGACTGACTGGAAGGAGGGGTACCTAATCAAGCTTCCCAAGAAAGGTGACCTCAGCAAGTGTTCCAACTACAGAGGAATCACCTTGCTGTCAGTACCAGGAAAGGTCTTCAACAGGATCATCCTGGAGAGAATGAAGAGCTCCGTCAACCCCCAGCTGAGAGACCAGCAACAGGATTCCGGAAAAACCGATCATGTACAGACCAGATTGCCTCTCTCCGCATCATCGTGGAGCAGTCTCTGGAGTGGAGCTCCCCGCTGTATGTCAACTTTATGGATTACGAGAAAGCATTTGACAGCGTGGACCGAGAGACTTTGTGGAAACTCCTACGACACTATGGTGTACCCACAAAACGCGTCTGCCTGATCAAGAGCAGCTACGATGGCATGACATGTCACATGATCCATGAAGGGCAATTCACTAGGGAGCTCCAAGTCAGAACCGGCGTCAGACAGGGGTGTTTGCTGTCTCTGTTCCTCTTCCTACTGGCCATAGACTGGGTCATGAAGAGGACCACAGAGCAGAGAAGAAGCGGAACACAGTGGACACTGTGGACACAGCTTGGCGACCTTGATTTTGCAGACGACTTGGCTTTACTGTCCCACACTCATCAACAAACGCAGGACAAGACCATGAGGCTTGCTGACATCTCATCCAAAGTGGGCCTCACCATGCACAAACAGAAAACAAAGACAATGAGGCTGAACGCAACCAGGGAAGAACCAGTCTTGCTTGCTGGCACCCCGTTAGAGGAGGTGGAGTCCTTCACCTATCTCGGGAGCATCATCGACAAAAAAGGTGGCACTGATGCAGATGTCAGAGCACGAATTGGTAAAGCCAGAGCAGCCTTTCTCCAGCTGAAAAAAGTGTGGATTTCCAGAGAGCTGTCACAATACACCAAAGTCCGGATTTTCAACTCAAATGTAAAGGCTCCTATATGGAGCAGAGACTTGGAGGTTGACAAATACCACAGTCAACAGAGTACAGATCTTCATAAACAGTTGCCTTAGAAGAATCTTGAAAATCCACTGGCCAGAGAAGATCAGCAACATCAGACTCTGGGAGAGGACAGAGCAGATAACAGCAGAGAATGAAATTGGACAAAGAAGATGGGGATGGATTGGTCACAGTCTGAGAAAGCCAGTTTCCAGTATCACTAGGCAGGCATTGTCATGGAGCCCCCAGGGAAAGAGGAAAAGAGGCAGGCCGAGAAACACCTGGCGTGAAGACCTCCAAGCAGACATCAAGAGACTGGGAACCACCTGGAGTAAAATCGAAGGAGAAGCACAGGACAGGAGTCGCTGGAGGTCTCTCGTCGACGGCCTATACCCTGGGAGGGGTGACAGGCGTAAGTAAGTAAGATCCCAATCGCCTGGGAATCGTGTGTTTAGAACCTGCTCTATGTTTTCGACACGAACCAGCCCCGATTGTAAGTTTCAACCAATCAGAGCGCGTCTCGCAAAGCACATTTCAGTTTGAAAATGGCGGAAGATCAGTACCACCTTCATTGCCGATGTTTTGCCCGCCTCTTCCCGAATATGATGCAAAACTGCTGATAATGCAAGCACATCATCATCACTGTCAAAACTAGCAGCCATTTTCCAGAAACAGGTACGACTTTGATCCTCGGTTCAAACCGGTCGGCTAAAAAAAGTCGGGAAATGTGTGGCAGTGCACACGTTTTGGTAGTCCGGCCCCATCACACTCCGATTCAAAACTGCTCAAGAATCGGCCTCAAAATTGGCATGTGTGGCGGGACCTTAAGTGGGTTCAGTGTTTGCATTAAGGGGTAGTAATTAATGGTATTTTACACTATTTTTTACCGGAAAGTAAAGTAGCAGCCAGTGCCAATTTAAAAAAGAGAAATAGTTAGAAATACTGAAAATTGTTGAATACCTTAACCCCTTTTATCCTGATACACTCCTGCTTGAAATTAATTTGACTATGATAGTTCAAGGGTGTTGCCAGAAAGCTTGGCGCCTCAGGCGCCAAGCTATTCTGGCACCACCCTTGAACTAAAATGGTTAATACATCTCCTAATCTGTTATGTAGACTTCATAGGACAATAAGCAGATTTTTAAAAAAATCAGCCTCAGAATGTAATGAGTTAATAGACAGTTTCCAGAAATTTTAAGTCAAAAGTGCATGTGTTTCCACGAAAACTGTGATATGTTTCTGGCTGATCATGGATTATGGGACAGAGTTAGTCCCTGAACTGCTTTCAATCATCTCAATTTTTCGCGCTGATTCACCATGTCATGTTTGTTCTTGGGTTTTTGTGCTATATGCTTGGTGGGTAGGCTGTCTGTTTTGGATGAGACGTGTTGTTTCAGGAGGACATCCCATTACTTCTTTTATTTTTTTCTTTTCAGTTTGGCTTGTTGAGAAAAGAGCTTCCTGAGGACAAGTAAGTTTTGAAGAATGATTCTTTAAAAAAAAATCCTAATGTAGGAGGTGGTAGCTCAAATGTCCTATTATAATTGCCTCAAAGCTGCCTATGTCCGATCACTTTTCTGTTGTCTTGGACTTCACATTAATTTTACATAGCACATTAGCATTCTAAGTCTGCGTTGCATGCAGTGACCACTCACAAAACACTATCTTATGTTTACCTACAATACTGACCAGTAAAAGAAATGCAACATTATTCGAGTCATTGGGAACACTGAAGTGTTTCCGATGACTCGAAGGATTTTGCATTTCTTTTGCTTGTCAGTTGGACATTATGTCCTATTCATGATAGCAAACCCATTTGATCCTTCTGTGGAAATGTCTAGTCGCATTCCTGGCTTAGTCTTCTTTTTGTTGTATTTATGTTATGTTAGACTATTTGGCTGCCAGAATAGTGCTGAATGGCAGAATTTCAGTAGCCCCAGGGAGAGAACATCTAGAATCAGAGCAGCTTAAGGGAGGAAACAACATTATTTCATTGAAAACTAATTGTTTTGTTATTGTTTTGCAGAGATCTTTTGGAGAGTTTTCTCACAACTATGGAGGAGTCGGGTGCCGATTTCACGAACAGCTTTAGGTGCCTGAGTCGCCTGCCCTTGCCTGGGTCACCTGAGTTTGAATCCCGGCGGACTGAAATTTTGAACTACCTTCTGACACAGTGCTCCTCTGTTGAGGAGATGAAAAAAGCAAACCAGCCCAAAATGGATCCAAGGTAGTATCAGTTTTAGTACGATTTTCGTTGCAGTTGAAAGGGTGTGTAAAAGGTGTACATGATGTAGATTTTAGAGGTACATATATCAACATTTCATAATTTTGAGGATTTTGGAAAGAAGGTCCACAGGGAAAGTTGAATCATTAACCCCTTCCCTGCCACTGTAAATACGATGTACGTACATTTTTGTTTCTGAAATCTTGTTTTACTCGATGACCTAAAGCCAACACTTTCCAAGAAACATGGATAAAAATTGGTCTCAGCAAGAGGCATAGATCCTCATGAGTCCATGCAGTTGCGTGGGCACATTAGGATCTATGTCTCTTGCAGTTGGATCATGTTCTTTTTTTTCTTGGGAGTGAAGGGGTTAAGGTGTTCAAAGGAATTTTCTTGGGTAAAGGGGACAGTGGGTCAAGTGACGCTTTCAAATTCTATCCACAGGATGTATGCATCTGAGGGCTGTTGATGCTTTCACTGCTGAGAAAAATTGAGCACCATGCAGCTGCAAGAGGTAATGATCCTCATGAGCCACCGCAGTTAAGGGGCTCATGAGGATCTAAGCCTCTTGCAGAAATCAGTTTAGTTTCTTATCCACCTCCTTCTTTGCTGCCTTTGATCGGAAAGCTGTATCACTCATATGTGATACAGCTTAGCTGTATCACATGTGTGGTACAGCCGTGTTGCGTGAACGGCCAAGTGTGCACAGCATTGTCCTGTAGAAAGAAGGTATGGGGCACACGTGATATTGAAACTTGACCTACTTTCAGCTCGCATGCAAAGACATCATTTCACAGTGTCGACTGGCACTCTGGTGTCATGTACTGCGCTATTTTGAACATTTGTCTGGCATCCAAAATATTGATGTCACATTACAAAGTAAATTACGTCAAGACCTTTGCCAAGATACAATGGCAGCAGTGTTGTGACTAGGTGTGTGCCGAAGACCAGCTGACATCGGATTTATACCAAGATAAAGGTGAGTAAGAAATAGAATCTCACATCAGTATTTAGGTGATACTGAGAATCTCACTCTAGTGGTCTTAAAACCTTATCTTACTCGCTTTCGCTCGTAGGATAAGGGTTTTAAAACAAAACCACTCGAGTTTGATTCTCAGTATCACCTAACCACCGATGTAAGATTCTATATATCCACGTTCAATTGCCGAATATACAGTGATTGCAGAAACACGGTATGTGTCCACTGGCAGTGAAACTGAAAGAACTGTGCATCAGAGGTAGATGATATATTTTGTAGGAGTCTCTTGTGTACCATCGTAATGCTGCACGAGTGCAACTTTTCAGCAACTGTTAACTTTTTAGCAACTGTTGGAATGAGCACATGCAGATTTCCTGTAGACCCCAGATTAAACAGGTCTTTCTCCAAATGACAACAAAAGCAATACTAAGCATCACCACCACCACTTCAAATGAACATTACTTAACCCATTTCATCCTGAGGCTGATAGATTTATTTCATGCAATGTTTGTATCATGAAAAGGGTTAAATATTTTTGCTTGTTCTGTGTTTTAGACAGCTGCAGATACTGTTCATGATGATGCAAACTAACCCTGGCATGATGCCAGCTTTGGGCCGAAGTTTTGCTGCCCTTGCTGCTGAGTTGGAAAGAATGGAGAGACTCAAAGACATGGAGGTAAGAATTGTTCTGCTATGTTGCCGCAGACGGAGAGGTATTGGCTGTGATAGTTCAGGAGTAGCGTCACATCTCCCTGCTGCCTGGGAAGACGCCAAGCTCATCTGGCACCACTCCTTAGCTGTCATGGTTGATAGTCTACTGCTGCTAACACACTCTTTGTAAATGCCTCTTAACCTTTTCGCTGCCAGTGATTACAAATTTCATGTCTTAGCGACTGTACACTGACGGAAAATCGTGTGAAGAACAGATGTAAATAGATAAAAGGAGACAAGAGACATAAATCCTCATGAGCCCACGCATCTGCGGGGGCTTATGAGGGTCATTCTCTGAAAAGGTGGTCAGAATGTGTGACATAAGGAGCCAAAATCCATCTTCCTGCAATTTGTCCAGTAATGTGGTATTATGTACTCCTACTATCTCTACAATGTATGACAAACAAAAAAAGATAGTTCACACAGTGGTTTTTGTGTGAGCCACAAATAATTAATGTAACCTGACATCTTTGGTGGTTGCTACATGGACACCAAAGAGTGCCTGTAAACAATCTTAATTAAATAATTTAAGTTCAAATGCATGATAGGAGTGCTGAATCAAGTTTCTTAAACTTTATTTAAAATTTGTTTCTACAAAATCCATACCGATGGCATTACTATATGGAAGGTACACTTACCTTACCGATTTCAGCCTAAGAATCCGTTGTGTATACATACACAACCAGGGAAGCAACTCCAGCGAGTTGTTACCAAGAACCCTGAGTAGTCTCCCTTTCCCCCATATGGGTAAGAATAAGAGTACTTTATTATCTCGAAAAGAGAAATTCGGTTGTGGTACATTTATAACAAATAGTACAAACAAGACATAAAAACATTATAGCATAATTATGAACATTTTCTCCCTGCACTTGCACAGCTACAAATTCCAAATGGATATAAAGTAAACACTACAAAATCTTTACACATAACTCTTACACATCTCACACAAACATCTTTTATGGACTGAACTGAGCGGCACTTATACATTCACACCCACCTCTACATATGCATACATAATACGCGTGTTTCAACCTAGTCCTAACCCTCACTACTTATTATACAAACGTCTCAGTACATTATTACACATTATTACACAAGCTGCATAATTAAAGTCTACCGTAGTAAAATAATACGTGAGCAGTGTAATCACGCCAATCTTATGCTTAGCTTCCTTGTGAAACGATTACCGGTTCATCCTTCGTACTTGACTTCAGGCTTTGGGTCTTGGTTTCGTCTTCAGTTCTCTCTGCCTCCTTCCCCGCTTGGAGATGGTGAGGTAAGCCCTCGGGTAATGCCTCTGGCAGCTCGCATGGCAGTCTCAGCAGAAAGAGGCATTATCTATGGTTTTTGCTTTTTAAAATTGTTTAACAAGCACTACTTAGCCACTCCTTCAAGAGGGCTATATTGTGAAAGATGGAGAGCTGACACAACAAAGCAGCTATTTCACTCTTGCATGGCCCTTCGATAACGGGGCCACGCACGTTTCGTTTTAATACTTTTTTGCTTCTGCTTGTCTGTTACAGTGCACAAGTTCACACCTGCCGTAAATGCAAGGGCTCACACGCCCCTTGGCTCAAGTGGCCAAGTGATTCCCACACCCAATGCTGTGCGGGTTGCTTAATCTCCCGCCTGTGTGATAACTGCTCCTCTTGGGGAGAGCAACGCTGGTCGCAACTATGGGGAATTACACACGGGAGCGACCAGCAGATCTCCGAGACTATCTCCGCACTCGGCACCCCCTTGGCTCAGACGCCTCCTGGCTCCATGGGACTTCGCAGACGAGCCACTTCGGACATTGTGAGGCTGTCTGCGTCGGGACTGGCCCTCCCTATCCCCTCCACTCGTGGCCGGCAGCGTCCTTGGCTCAACCCTCAGGTGGCCATAGCCACAGGATAATGGAGCCTATGCGCCCCACCCGCTCGACTTGAGAGCATGGGCGGCAGCATCCGTTGGAGCACCCCTCAGGTGGCAATGGCCACAGAACAGCGGAGCTGATGCCCCCCCACCTGCTTGACTTGAGAGCATGGGCGGCAGCGTCTTTTTCCGCACCCCTCAGGTGGCAGTGGCCACAGAACAGTGGAGCCCCCAGTTACCGCAAGCCGGAGCCTCGGCGAGGCAGGAGTCACAGGACAGCGGACCTTATGCCCTCCATTTGTGGCCGGCAGTGCTCTTTAGTGCACCTGCAGTAGCTACTGGACAGCGCCAGAGAACAACAGTCCTTATGCCCTCCATTCAGTCCTTATGCTCTTTAGTGCACCTCCTACCTGGCAGTAGCCATAGGACAGCGGACCTTCTGCCATCCACTCGCCTTATGCGCATCACTCAGGTGGCAGGAGCCACAGAACAGCGGAACTTCGGCCCTCCACTCGCTCGGCAGGAGAGCAGGGCCGGCGTCACCCTTGGCGCATCCTTCAGGTGGCAGTGCCTCAGAGCAACCCCCCTGCTACTGCAAGCCAGAGTATCGGATGGGCTGCAAGAGACGTAAACGGATGTGTCGATCTCCCCACGTGGGGACTTTCGTTGGACGGCCTGCACGGATTGCATCCTCCGGGCGACGAACGGCAAGTGGTGTCCTCCCGGCCGCTTAGGCCTTGCACGAACCTCGTCCTGGATATAGGTCTTCTCGGCCTCGTCGGCCTCTTGGCGCTCCGTGTCCTCCCCCCGGCTAGCCAACTCTTCCGGTCCGCCATGGTGTTCAGCTGTCTGTCGGGTTCACGGAATGCATCCTCCCGGCGCCGTTCGCTTCCGCTGGACCCCACGTGTGGCCCGTGCCCGGAGGCTGCTCTCCGCCCCCACGCCAGACGCTCCCTTCGTGATGCTGGGGTTGGCCTGCGGTGGTGGAAGCCCTCAGCCTCCACCCGGAGGACTCCCATTCAGCGCTCTCTTGTGGGACTATCGTTCACCCTGCATACGGGGACCGTACTTCTCTGGAGGAGGCCACATTTGATCTCGAGCGTTTGTCCCTCAGCATATGCCCAGTGTCCCTGCTGCACACCGGAAAGGCCTCAGCACTAGTTATTGCGCCACTTATGGCTAGCACCTAGGTCGCTTCCTCCACCCCTCAGTTCGGGACCTCTCGGAGGCCTTTGGACATCTTCGCGCACTTTGCCTGAGGGACAGTTTTTGCCGACGGGAAATGCCCAGATAACGTGGACATGGGTTTTTGGCGGTGGTGGTACGCGGGCCTTCTGCATTCCTTCATCTGCTCCTCTCCCATTGACATTTGCGCAGAGGTGCATGGCAGAGGCAAGACAGCGGCTCGTTGGGGGTTTCCGCGGGGTTTCTACCAGACGGTGACCGTGTTCTGGAACGCCGTGGCCTTCACTGGTTCCCTGGACTCACCACTCAGGCGATAGTGTGGTTAGCCGATGAAGATTCAGAACGCTCCGGTCCTTAGCTCCTACTCGACGTCCCCTCCCTGTCCCTGACAGCTAACCGGGCGGCGTACTTTGGCTATCAATGCCTTCGCTGCTACTGCATACTGTGACCTCTTCTGGCGGGACACTGTTCTGAGTAGGGGTACAGGCTTTCCCTGGCGGTAAATTCTCAATGTCGTCTGGGGGAGGGGGGGGGCTCTCCGGTTGGACCAACCTAGCAGGAGGTCAAGGACTCAGCGCCCCTCGTCCACCCACTGGAGCTCCCTTCCGGGCCCAGCCCTCCCGGAGGTTCTGCGTGGCAGGGCTCAGTGACGCTCATCCAGTGCTGCCCCCTGCCTTTCGGCAGGGTTTCTAGTCGGCGGGAGTTTGGCGCGTCTCAGCTACGCGTGCCAGTTGCTGGCTGGACACGACCCTTAGGTCCTCTCCGCCATTTCAAGGGGCCTACAAGTTCCCTTTAAGCTCTCCCCCCCCCCCCCCCCCCCCCCCCCCCCCCCCCCCCCCCCCCCCCCAACCCACCCAACCTGCGACGCTTCCCGCTGGACGCAGGTTCCTGTCGACCGGGTTGAGGTGGAAGCTCTTCACGGCAAGGTGATCTCCTTACTCCAGTAGACCGCCACGGAGGTGTTTGTATCTTATGACTCGCAGGCCTTTTCTAGTAGCCTCTTTGTGGTTCCGAATCCTGCTGGCAAGTGGTGGCCCATCATAGATCTCTCGGTGCTAAACAAGTTTTTTGGCTCACCGGGTTCAGTTGGAGACAGCGTGTGCCTTGAGAGCTTCGGTCCGGCCCAGGACTTTGCCATTAGTCTCGATCTGTCCCTCAGCGTGCCATTACCTGCGCTTCCCATTTCCGGGAGTGCTGTACCAGTCCCGGGCCCTGCTTCGGTCTCATCCTCAGCCCCTGGGTCTTTACGAGGATCATGGATGCGGTGGTGGCCAGAGCCCGGCGGTCGTCTTTAAGTCTGACCTCCAACTATCTGCACGATCTATTTTTGAGGACCCAGTGTGCACCCTCTTGGAGAGACACGTGGACGCGTGGCTGACTCTTTGGTGGCAGCTTGATTTCCTTGTCAGCCTCGACAGGTTGGACTTTGTGCCTTCACAACTGTTTGACCACCATGGCATGGAGTGCCTGACTGACCTCAACCGGGTGAGATTACCGGAGGTCCGCATCAGGACTGGCCCAACAGGTGTCCCTCAAGGACGTGGTCCCGGCCAGAGTCAGGCTGCAACTTCTGGGTTTCCTGGGCGCAGCAGCGATTCTTTCCCCTTGGCAGGCTCTACTTGAGACCTCTCCAGCTGCTTCTTCTCCTACTTGGCGCCCGTCCCCGGGCGACCTAGCGGCGTTGGTCCCAGTTCTTGCCCTCTCCTCCCCAACGCCCAGCTTTGTTCTACACGGACGCGGGCTTCACCGGTTGGGGAGCGCCCTTACTGCCGGACGTCAGCGAAGCCTCAGGCCGGTGGCCTCCGGACCTAGTGAGCAAGCACATCACCTGGCGGGAGTTGCAGGCCGTCTGGGCATGCTCCTGTATCGGGTCCTCCTGTGGTGCTGGGATCGCTGTAAGCGCTCATCCCCGGCCACCTGCGTGTTCTTGCGGAGTACCTGTCGCGGCAGGGTCAGCTCCTCCACTCCGAGTGGACTCTCCGGTAGGACATCTTCTAGATGATCTGCGCCTACTGGGTGTCACCCATGATCGACCTTTCGCAACAAGGTGGCACAGACAGATCCCGCTCTTCGAGTCACCTATCCCGGGCTTCTCGCTTGTGCCGTGGACGCTCTCTCCATAGACGGGGACGGCCTCATGACCTACCCACGGTCTGGGTACCCAAGGGTCTGCGGACACGCCGGGGCTGCAATGCAGTGCTGTTCTTCGAAGCCCCGTTCTGTTGGAGCAGGAGCTGGACCACCGACCTCTTAGTCTCCATGGACCCTCCCTTGCACCTCCACACCTTCCACCATGCTGAAGCAGCCCAGGTGGAACCTATCCCACCCTTGCCCGGCTCCACTTACACGCCTGGCGGTTGTGTGGCAGGCCATCACCACATATGGCTTTTTGCGTATGTCAGTGGAGACGATCGCTGCAGCCACAGGCCATCCACCCAGAGGGTTACGAGGCAAGGTGGAGAGTCCTGCTGTCCTGGTGCGGATCTGGGCACCTTCCCCCTCTGCTCTGACGAATCCTCAGCTGGCCGAGTTTTTCCTTGGGCATTCTGGGAGCAGAACGTGGCGCCTATCACCATCAGAGGTTACCTGGCCACTATCGCCATCACTTCCCGGCATTTGCCCTGGGCAGACCCGGGATTGTGCAAGGATCTCTCTGAACTGATGGCCCATTGAGCACCAGCATCCGGTTCCCCGCTCTCTGCTCCCGTGTGGGACCTTCCTTGGGTCCTCACCTGGCTGAATTCGAGCTGTTCGAGCTGCTCTGTTCGGCCGCTTCGCAGACGTGACAAGGAAGACCTGCTTTCTGCTGGCCTCGCCACAGCCGCCAGAGTGCGCGATTTGCACGCGCTCTCCGTGGACCCTGCTTGTCTGCAGTTCAGAGTCGATCGGTCAGTACAGCTCCCTGACCAACCCGGCCTTCTTGGCCAAGAACAGACTCCCCTCGGCCTCGGCACAAGTGATTAGCCTCCAGCCATTCAGAGGTCTCGACTCTTTACGGGAGTCCCAGCAGCAGGACCCAGTCTGGGCATTGTAGATTTCTTGCAGAGATCAAAGCCTGTGTGGAGAGGCCAGTCCCGCCTCTTACTGCCCTGGTCCCAGGGCTGACACGGCTTAGCAGAGCGAACGTTTCGTCATGGTTGCGCTGGATCATACAGTCCACCTAACAACCTCTTCCCTGGAGGGGGCAAGAAGCCTACGCATCAAGAGCGCATGAATCAGAGTGGTCTCCGTGAGCATCGCCTGCGACCGCAACTGCGCAGTGAGACTCTGGTGGCGACTTTGGGGTGGTGAGTAGAGTCCATCCGTGCCGCGTCAACCTCCGGCCAACGCAAGAACATGGCACTGGTAGGGGACTTCTTGGTGGAGCAACACTCCCTCCCGGCGCCTCGGGCGCCATGGGCATGCTTAACTGAAATCATCAGGAGGTTGCACCTAGTCTCCCTTTCTGAGCGTTATGCAATATTGTGGCGTAGTCACCCTCCACCTTTTCGTTATACTTCCATATAGTAATGCCATCGGTATGGATTTTGTAGAAACAAAGGTATTTTTCTTTAAAATGAATTTTTTTTGAAAAATACTTACCGATGGCATTACTCAGAGGACCCTCCCGCCTGCCCCGCATGCCGTCAGCAAGCTAAGATAAGACTGGCATGATTACTCTGCTCACGTAGCCGTATGGGAGGAAGGGAGACTACTCAGGGTTCTTGGTAACAACTCGCTGGAGTTGCTTCCCTGGTTTCTTAGGCTGAAATCGGTAAGCTGAGTGTACCTTTCATATAGTATTGCCATCGGTAAGTATTTTTCGAAAAAATACATTTCACAGAAAAATACTTTTTCGGGCTACAAATTTGAAAATATGATATTGGCTGCAGGATGGACAAAAGAGGGGTAGTGAACCATGTTAAGGTGTTTTCTAAGACAAGTACCTGAATTGCAGCTGCACACAAAATGGATTAAAAATATAAAGAATGCTCACAGAAGAAAAATGATGCGATAAAAGTCAAATTTTACTCTGGTGTCTGTACTATATTGTAGAGAAACGAGCCATTATGCGGTCTGTACACTAACACATTCACGCGGTTGCTTCACGGACACAAGACACATTTACTAGTCACGAGTGTGTTGTTGCGTCCATGCATCAACCGAACATAGTTTCTTCAAACTCGTACACCATGAAGCGCATACAATCTTTGCACAGCATGTTCCAAATCAACCTTTGTGTCACAGAACCACAATACCTATGAAGAATCCGGCAAACAATGACTAAATTGCATGATTCTTGCATTTTACTGTTCAGGGGACTGCATGTGCACCACGGTTGTTATGAGAAGCTGTTCACTGACCCGACACTTTCTGTGAATGGCTTTGAGTAAACAAAGGCCCTTTCCTGCGCTTCATGCACTTTACGCTACTTCCGCCGGAACACGTGTATGAACACAGTAACAAAATAGTGCACGCCTTCTTTTATAGACGTGGGACTTTGTTGTTACTCAATGATCTTGACCCAATACTGAGCTGCATTTTTTAAAGGTCGTTCATTAGCATTATTTTAAAGATTTAAGCAAACTCGGTGTGTACAGAAGCATCCATGAACACAATTTCCGGTAGTATGTGTAAACGTAGTTCATGCTGTGTGTAAGCACTGTACGGCAGAAAAAATGTGATAGGTCCGAGTTGGACCCGACTGAAACAACCACCGGACAAAAAGTTTTGTGCAATTAAACTACGTAAAATAGGCCGCTAGGTATAAAATGTATGAATGGTATTGTGCAACTGTGTTTTTATAACCGATCAAAACAATTTGTTAAATTTAAAGCAGTGAATTTGTCTGATCAAACAAGTTCTTCTCAAACACTATGAGCCATGTCACAAATCAGCCTCGTTCATTCTCAAGCTTTTAGGCTTAAAAAGGCATCAAACTTAAGATTAACAAAATGCAAAGGTATGGTCTTACTATCAGAAGAACAAGTCTAGCAAATAAAATGGGTAAATATGTAAATACAAATGTTGATTTCCATTGCTTAACTCATTGTACCCCAACACCGAAATCCCCAAATTTTGCCGTTGTCCTCTGAAGACAGCATTGCAGTGCAGGACACAGATCGACCCTGATAGTTCAAGGGTGATGCCAGAATAGCTTGGCGCCCATAGGCGCCAAGCTATTCTGGCATCACCCTTGAACTATCATGGTCGATCCTTATCTTGTTGCGGTGTGTCTGGGGTAGAATGAGTTAAACTGTTTCTCCCTCACCTGACCACCTTTTCAGAGAATGACCCATGAGGATTTATGTCTAGCAGACGGGTAGCGTTTGCCTTACCCAGGTAGTTGGGAGAGGGAAGGGGGTGGGGGTGGGGGGGGGGGTGGGGGTGGGTGGCTACAGTTGTGAAAATCTAGTTTTGGTGTGGAGGGGTTAGTAAAGTACAATGTGTGAAACTACACAAGGTGTAAATCCACACAAACCCCTGCAGTTCTGCCCAATGAAGGGAAAAGGCATAAGTCCATTTTTGTAAAAAGTGAGATTTTCATTATGATGCAGTGAAAATTTGGAGACTTGCGGTTGTTTACCTTCATTAGACACGAGTTTGAGATGCACCAGAGAGGTTTATTTTCATGCAAAACAAAATCTTTTTTTTTTCCCTCAGAGTGTGACGCAAGAGAGCAAGACAGAGAAGGACGGACAGTTATGGGATGCCTGGCTGACAAAGTACACTGATCGACTCAAACTGGAAGTGGAAGCAACCAATCAGAACAGCGTGCTTCTAGAAGCAGCCAATCGGGAGCGAGCAGCAGCGATGGATTCTGTGAACCCAAGGTGAGTTTTGTGAATGGAACTTGTATTTGAAGATGATGAATGATTTGTCCACTTGTATAACCCTTATCATTCGGAATACACCAATATGTGAAATAAGTTTGACTAAAATAGTTAAAGGGTAGTGCCAGAATAGCTTGGCACCTCTAGGCACCAAGCTATTCTGGCACCACCCTTGAACTAAAGCCATTGGATCTATATCCTTATCAGTAAGTACTATAAATGTAGCTTGCATAAATGACAGTGTACAAATTTGAAGCTTTTAGCCTCAGTATGATATGGGTTAATGCACTGACATCCACATTAACCCCTTTCACTGCCAGTGGACGCAGATTGTGTTTCTCAACTCGCTAATTCAGCACCGAGGAGTCCCAGTCATCTAAGGAACATGGATGCAAATGGTGTCAGCAAGAGTCATAGATCCCCATGAACCCCCGCAACAGTGGGGGCTCATGAGGATCTATGGCTCTTGCAGTTGGAATTTTGGGGGGGGGGGGGGGGGGGGGACAGTGAAAAGGTTAAGTTTTTCTTATCAGTCCTGTGGAATATTAAATGATTTTATTTGTTTATGTCAACAACAGAGTGGTGCTGAGAAACTACATTGCTCAGAACGCTATCGATGCAGCTGAAAAAGGTGATTTCTCGGAAGTGCAGAGAGTGTTGAAGCTATTGGAGACTCCGTTTGCCACATCAGAAGTGGAGGACATGATTAGAATGTCTGCCGAGGGCAACACTGCTGTCATGGATGAGGGCACAGGTAAGTTTTGGAATATGAAGTGTCAACTGGTGTGCTGGTCTGTGAGTTTGGGCCTTATGACTCCAGAGCAGTAAGGTCCAAAGTCACAGACCAGCATGTATGTATGTTTGCTATTTGGTTGTTGGCTTCGTGAGCCAACGTAAAATTTAGTATCCAGAATGTTACAGTGGTAGATGGTTTGATGAATAAAATGTAGCTGAAGTGGTGCAACTCTTGAACTATCTTTCTTCATCCGTCTCCTGCAACCAGTGTGCAGTGTTGCCCAAGAAGTTCAGTTTAGTCTTGCAAGTGAGGTTTAATATTACTTATTTACTCAATTAATTAATTAATGTATTCATTTTGAACAGCTGGTGCCTCATGCACCAAGGGAGACAGGTCATCAGATGGCGCCACTCACATGAGCAGAGTTACCTCCTATGACAGCAAACCTCCAGAGTGGTCACTTGACCTTCGTGTCACCTGATCATCGTAAATCTCATCAGTGTTCACATCAGGGGCAAGGTAACAAACTGCGTTATATATATGATAAAATCTACTTTTGAAAAAGTAGTTACAATCTATGAACAAGAGAAGACCAAAAAAAAAACAACTGAAATAACTGTAACAGAACAGACCACAAGCAGTGCATCCAAAAAAAAAAAAAAAAAAAAAAAAAAAAAAAAGAAAGAAAGAAAAAAAGAAAAAGAAGACAAGATAACAGGAAAAAATAATCAGCGCATAACATATGCAAAGCAACAAAATGAGATAAAAATAAAACAGCAAAATGAACAGAAAGGCATACCAACATATCAAGAAGAAAAACTTTAACCCTTATCATTCGGAATACACCAGTGTGTAAAATAAGTTTGACTAAAATAGTTCAAGGGTAGTGCCAGAATAGCTTGGCGCCTCTAGGCACCAAGCTATTCTGGCACCACCTTTGAAGTAAAGCCATTGGTCTATATCCTTATTTGTAAGTACTATAATGTAGCTTGCATATGGCAGTGTACAAATAAAGCTTTTAGCCTCTGTATGATATGGGTTAAAGCAGCAGTTGTTCCTCTATCTCTCTGTTTCTTTGAGCCTTGCCTTTGGTTGTTTGAATCTGATGAGCATTTCTTTTCAGTGTTTGTGGGAGTCTTTTACCTGTAACAGGGCTGATTGCATAACGCTTAAACAGGTTACACAGTTCTCATCATGTATTTCATTGTGATTGAGGCTTATGTTGTGTGAATGTATTGAAACAGGATTGTACAGTAATGGTGAATCTACCTCATTTTTCATTGCTCAGAAAATGCAGCTAGTTTTACAAGCTTCTATGCTGCGTTTGCGCTGGATTTACTATTTTCTCTGATGTGACATGATACATGTAGCATCTCTCAGAGAGATGTATCTTGTGGCATCAGGGCAAATGGTTAAACCAGCATCATTTTACATGCCTGTGATGCAGCATTTCTTTGTACACTGTGTATTCATAGGCGTTATGCTGTCAGCCTTTACAAGGTGCTTATGACGACTTAGTGTAAACTCAAACTTTGAGCCACTTCTGTCCGACGTTTGACTCCCACGAGCATTGCATTTTACGTCATTTTGTGTTGATGTTCTTCACACTGTTGACCCCTTCACTGCTAGAAAAATGTGAACGTGATCCAACTGCAAGAGGCATAGATCCTCATGAGCCCCTGCAGTTTTGGGTGCTCATGAGGATCTGTGCTTCTTGCAGATTCTACTTTGTATTAGTGTTCCTTGGACTGCTGGGGCTCTTTGGCATTGACCTAAGAAAGTCTGCAGTGAAGGGTTTAAGCTCAGATATTGTGTGAGGAGTGTCGAGGAAGGAGATACTTTGATTGCTGGTCTGTGATTTTAAATCATGGCTGAAAGCAGAAGGTTTCAAACTCACACTGTGCAGACTAGCTCTCAGAATGCAATCTGTATCCATTGTATTTCAAAGACCCAATAGCTCTCATGGTTGTTTTTGCAGAGCTTTGTAGGCATGTTATTGTATTATGTTAATGGTGATAATTTATATTAACCATGATAGCCTAAGGGCAGTGTGTGAATATCTTGGAACCAGCCCTGGCTCTGCCCTGGAGCTGAGCTATTATGTTCAGTCTGTTCCTCAGAGCTGAGGCTCTGTGCAAAAGAGGGTGTATATGTATTGTAAGCATATTAATTTGAAACTGATGTGAGCCATAATGTGTGCACTGATTTGAGATTGAGACTTTGAGCCATGAGGTCCATGATCTCAAACCAGCAGTCATATAGTAGAACCTGTTTTGAGCAACCATATTTTTTTAGTGCAGGATAAATAATTATTGGTCTTAAAAGACAAGTGCTCTCTCAAGAGAAGTCTTAAAGGGCAAGAAGTGTCACATGTTATCAAGGACTATCATTTAGGTGGCTACAGCCACAGTTACAGCTTCAGCCACCTAAGTGATGGTCTTAAATGATGGGTGATGATCTCCCATGCGGGTGGTCGCTAAGAACAGGTGCCGGTTGTGCCAGCTTGGATTGGAATTATTTTGAATAAGCTGATCATGAACTCTTTGTATCATACACACGTCTGTACTTTGTGTCAGTATATTTAGCACTACCTGAAAACTTCATTGACTTTTCATAGTGTGTAAATTTAGAAATTGTCCTTTATGAAAGTTTAATTACAATGCCCAGAGCCTAAAATGCAGTGGAGTGCCCACTTCCAATAAGCTGCTTTTGTATTAACCTTAACCCCCTTGTACATGCAGCCACCAGTGCTGCTAACCCCACCCGGGTCTGCCCTGGGGGACTTGGGTGGGGTTAGGTATTTTTTAGTTCCCAGGGTCACCCTGGTCAGCCCCACAGGGTGGGTTTTTCTCTCTATTCTGGGGCATGTGTTTCTGTCTACCCTTTGTCCATTCACCTGTATTTGCCCTTTTAAAACTCTCCCTACTGTCTGCACTGCCTGTAGCTCTTGATATTGGATGTGTGTTGCTAAATGGTCTTAGCTTTATTTAGCCCCATGTGTTAGGTTTATTTAATGTATTTGACCGGCTGGCGACATACATTCAATGTTCTGTTTTTTTTTTTTTTTCACAAGCAGTGCAGGCACGTCCTGAGAAAGCCTTGTTGCTGTCGGGACGTTAAGCAATGTACAATCAATGTACAATCAACCAGTGCTGCTGGTATATGTGGCTGCATGCTTGACAGGTTATGGCAATCTGTGCTTCAGCAAAATATTGATCAGGGCAGAAACATACTATATCTCTCAGCACAAGTTGGGAATTTTTATTGTGCTGTGGGCAGTGGGTGTTGAATTTTGCCAATATGGTTTCATACTTAGTGTGATCTTCTCTGTGACCAAACAAAACCTGGAATAAATTTAATTGCCATTATCCCTGATATGATTTAATCCCTTTACTACAGAGAAAAGTGAACATGATACAACGGCAAGAGACCAATTTGTATACATGTTTCTTGGAGGGTTTTGGCTTTGGTTGTTAAATGAACCAAGATTTCAGAGACAAAAACGTATGTACAGTGGCAGGGTGTTACGTTTGTGGTTGTGTTATTCTTTTGAGAGCATGTGTATGTTGATCATAGGAAAGATTCGATATTCATTCGAGTTATTTGGGAAAAGAATTACGTACCTTTTTAGTAGGATTCATTTTCTTTTGCTTGGAGAATCGCTGTCGGTTTCTGTTGTGTAGCTAAAATGACGTGTCTTTTTGTTACATTGTTGCTGAAGTCCAAACTCGTTTGACCTAGGAAAGGGCGCGATTATTCTAGTGACCTCAAATATGACGTTAAAGTTGTTGGCTACATTTCGCAACATTTTTTATTGAATGTGCCAAGATGTTAGTAGAAAACTGTAGATTGAAGTTTCTTTACAAGAACCCTACGTGGCTGCGTCTGGTGTGATTGTATCATACTACAACAACCACTACCACGTAACACAGGGAAAGAGTTAATAACAGTCGCACCTTGATTGCATCAGGTTTCCTAGAGGCACTGGTGGCTAGAACATAAATTCAAACCAAAGCTTTTCTTTGACGAGTATTGACTGAACGTAATAATCAAAATGGCAAGACAGCAATGTACCTTTGGTCACAGGTGATAAGTCTGAACACAAAATGCATGTTTTATTTTACATTTTCTTATTCAAAGAAATCCAGATCCACAAACCACACACCAAAGTCTAACCTACTGCATAACAAAAAAAATCTCAACGTCTAGAGACAAGCTCCAATGTTTCTAGAGGTCCAAAATGTGCTTTTGCTCATGTTTCTGCGCAAGAAAGTGAGTCTTTCCCAGATGAACGGTGGCTTTTTGTCCATGCACATCACTGAATATAATAAGTCAGAATGGCAAGGCAGCTCTGACTTTTGGTACAATGGGTAAGTTTGAAAGAGATGACACGTGTTCTTCAAGAGTGTTAAAATTGCGAGGATATGTCTGTCTGCTCCATGGGCCAAAAGGTGCTTTTGATCAAGTTTTTTCGTCAAGAAAAACCAAAAGGTGATGGCTGTTGGTGGGGGTAGAAGTGGTTCTGAATGCACTGTGTACCCAAAAATGCGCAAACTGAGGTCATCAGGCCGACGTCAGCCGCCATTGGCCTGCGCACGCCTGTGCGTGGGCCAACGGAAGTCGACGTCGACTCAATGGCCTTTGCGCATTGGGTAGTAGTCTAATGTAGCGCTGACGTGCCCGACATTAGAGGTGGTGGCACCAGAAGCACTTTGGCAACTGGTTGTGCTGGAGGCTTGCTTGGTTGCACGTTCCCCGGAATCTGCGTGTCCCATTTTGAACTTGTGGTCTTTCCTGCAGCTGTGCTTGTAGCTTATGTAGAGAAGAGGCCTGCCCTGCCAAAGCAATCACTAATGAGGAGGGGTGGGGGTGGATTTCCAAATGTAAACAAGCCAACCGGAAGCAGATGCCAGCGCAGAAACAAAATAGCTGCGCATACTAATCATAGCTGAGTTGGATGTCAGGTCTTGACTTAAGAAAGATTGCAGAAACACCGTCTGCATCAGCAGGCACTGAATGTGTTAAGAATGTGTACTTTGTGTCCTATAATTATATACACAACTAACTCCCCAGCAAGGCAGGGCTGCACGCATGCGCAGTATGTTAATCCATTAATCCTGATATTTTTTTAAAAAATTGCTTAATGTCCAATAAAGGCTACATTACAGATTAGGAGATAGATCAACCATTTTAGTTCATCAATGGATGGTGCCAGAATAGCTTGGCACCTCAGGCGCCAAGCTATTACGGCACCATTTTTGAACTATCGTGATCAAACTTATTTCAAGCAATAGATGTATCAGGATGAAAATGGTTAATTAGTAAATAGCTGGGCCAGACAGGCTGACCCAATGTCAGGGAGTAAGCTGAGTCCCTTATAATGTGGTAATGCTGAGGAAGGAGTCTGTCTTCCAGCATTGCTTTCGGGGAAGGGGGGGGGGGGGGGGGGGGGAGGATTCCTAAACACACGAGCATCACGCACAGGGCATGGCCAGCCCATGAAGGTTGTCAATAAAGAGTAGATCTGCATTGCATACCACTTGAAGATGAAGGCTTGCTTTCCAAATCTAAGTTTTCAGTGTATCAAATCCGGAATTTTGAGGGTGCTGGAATAATAATAAGTTTATTTCAATTTTTGCAGGCCATCAGGCCCATATGAACAAAGAGTACAATTTACAACCAGAAAATACAGGAAGGTCGTTGCGAAACGCAGTCACATAACATTACATCAACGTACACGAAACGCACTTAAGTTGACGGGAATTACATATAATTATAGCACGCATATACATGTGACGCAAAGTTCAAAGCAAATCCATCTACTTCCTTAATTTAAGGCAAGCTGAAATATACATAGCAACTTTTTAAAGACCAGTTTGCCCTGTAGGTTTTCACACAGCAGCTGAACTTGAAATCGGATAGGAATCTGTAGTAAAATAGCGGAATGTACTTTTTACGTAAAGAGGCATATTTTGGACAATCGAACAGAAAATGGCACATATCTTCACCCTTATGCCAATCACATGATTTACATTCTGGATCAGTGATGGGTTTTCCAAACCAGGATACTCCGTTTAATCCGTATCACTCGGAATACACCAGTGCGTGAAATAAGTTTGACTTAAATAGTTCAAGGGTAGTGCCAAAATAGCTTGGCGCCAATCTTTTCTGGCACTACCCTTGAACTAAAGCCATTGGTCTGTATCCTTAACTCTAAGTACTATAATTAGGCATTGAATTGTCTGTGTTGGGTTACTTCTGGGTTTACATCGTGGTATTGTAATCCGATAAAGATGATTATCAGACCGACGTGCCGAAGGCGCGGAGGTCTGATAATCAGCTTCAGAGGACTACACACCACAATAAGTCAACACAGACGGTTCAATGTCATTGTCGTTCAGTCTAAATTACGCACTATTTGAAGCCTCGAATGTGTGTGACGTCAGGAGTAAAACGCTAAATATTTCTGACATCAGACTGTATTTTCTTGGGAATACACAGGGGACACGACTCTTTGTGAATAGGCTACCATGCCCGGTCGTGCAAATGTGCTTGCTTTCTGCCGCTGGAATTTCAGTCAAACGTTTACCAGCGGTGCTTCTTCTAAGCAGCCAATGACAAGATCAGAATCTGTAGCAATCAAGTGCAGACTTTTCTCACTGGGTTCAAGCAATAAAATTTATCAAACTTATAAATTTTGAGCGCATGACTGAGTGGATACACGATAGGTCTATTTCGTAAATGATACAATAACATGTATTGTTGGCATCTTTCGCCAACCGGTACTGAGCTCATACATGCATTCAACAACGACTCAATCTTTTCAACAAACTGAAATGCCATAGATCTGTCACTTTATATGTATTCTCTCTTACTGCACGAGTGGCAACAGTCTTTGCTTTCTAAACAGCATACTTGTTGACATGGAGCACAATGGAAATGTTCGAGCTGTCTCAGTTCAGAATTTGAATTGCGACACATTTGTGTAGTACTTGTGTAGTGTGCTCACTGCTCGAGTCATGCCGAAATAAGGTACAATTCTTTTATTTCCCTATTGTCTACCACCATTATTTTGATCTTTGTGTTTTCCGGTTATTTATGATGTAAGGTGCCGGACAGCCCTGATCTAAGCGTTCAGACGAAAGACCTATGGTATGGTATGGTACCGTGTCTCCAAGGCGCACATATCCATCTAATTAAAGATGCTCAAGGCGCCGCCGTAGGGATGGAAGCTGGAGCTTTGAAAGCATGCTGCTACTAAGCGCTACTTTATGTGCAAACCTCCACCCGGCTATTAACTTCGGTGCATGTGAAATATCTCTGTTTCCATTTCACCGGCCCAACTGGGCCTTCTCTTTTCGATTAGTGGTAATGGGATTTTTAACGAGCGCACTTGATGATTATGTATGCTGTGCACACGAAGGCGAGACAAGCAACTGTAAGCCGAGTCTGTACGTAAATTTGACTCTATGGGAATGAGGAAAAGTCCACATTCCATTCCTGCCCACCAGGGGATTCGAACCCGGGATCTTACGACTGCCAGCGCAATGTCTTATCCACTAAGCTACCGTACGTCCCTTTGGACAGATTCGTGCGCGATACTAGAACTGCGGATTGGCCAGCTGATTAAAAATTACATGTACGGCAATGGTTCTAGGAGGTAGGCATTGGGGCGATTTTTAGATGCTGACCAATCACAGTGTCGGAAGCTGGAGTGACTGAACGACAGTGTAGCTTGCATATATGGCAGTGTACAAATTTGAAGCTTTTAGCCTCCGTATGATATGGGTTAAAGGTAAACGGTTACATCTCGGTAAACATACTGCCCATCTGAGTTCACAAGAATTCAGCTGCCCTATGTAACTGGTGGTAATGGCAGTATACTAGTATTTTGTGTTTGAGGTTAAGTCGGTGATGCATGCCAGTCCTGTCGGAAACAATCCATCACTCACTCGATCTTTGAATATCTGTATTAACAGAGGAGTGTTTCCAACTGACTGCATTTCCCATGCATACCCAAACCCGCACATACATAACAAAGTGTTTACTTGCGAAGCCCAGTTCGGTCTACCTGAAGCATCATGCATACATAACATCTTGTAACACCAGAAATGTGAAAAACATTGTCAGCTGGCAAGTTTTGTAATTTGATGTATATTGGATGAAGATGAGTGTGATAGCAGCAATAGAGGTTGTTGTCGCAGCAGCGGCTGCTGCTGTTGTGGTGGTAGTTGTTGCTGCTGGTGGATTGCATTAGTTCGGATTGTTGCGGGAGCGAAGGAGACTCGACGTGCTTGGTGGTTGCTGGCCGGCGGGCCTGGTTGTTGTTCGAGGGCGCACATTTGCCCGCGGGTCAGGAGAAACTTCTTGTTGGCGTGATCTCGGTTGTAAAGGAGGAGGTGGCGTGTGATTTACGGTTACATTGTCTTCTTCGGATTGTATGTAGATGTCTAGACCGTTGTCGAACGTATGGCGTCGCATGAGTCGATCTCGCGCTCTCTGAAATACCCACATGAAGATAATCTTGTCCGTCCCTACGATCATGAAAAGAGAAAGTATTAATGCAATTATAATATAACCATAGCATTAAAAAGATCTCTCATCAGGTATTCGTATATGTTACTCATAAGCGTATGAATTATTGTCACGGCGCAGCAGAGTAGTGGAAGTGAGAGCACCGCCACTACCACTACTGCTACTACTACTACTACTGTAATGAGTACCACCGCGCCTTTGAGCACTCGTCAGAACCCGTGCGTTGTACTCTACTTGCTTTGTTTTACACAACTTCTTAAATTCTTACTCCACGTCAAGATACTTCCCTAAGTCGTCATGTGTGTTTGTGTGTCTTATCTGTTTCAACTGTGTGTACTTGTTTGGTTTTGCTAACTCGCAATCTGAGTCCCACCACGGCGGTTGAGCACGGGATTCACCCACCTTCTTACCTGACCTCATTTTGTCAGCCGCCTTCTGAATGAATGATACAAAACAGGCCGACCCTTCTTCTACATTCGAGTCAAGCACTGACAAAAAGTGTTGAAACTGAGTCTCCTGATTATCTTCAATATATGCACAAAAAGATTCAGCATAGTTATCTTTCCAAACAATTTTAACCCCTTCTTCAAGTGTTATATCATCTACATCATCATCACATTAATAAACAGACTGACTAGAAGTAAACATGGTTACATGTGAATATGGTCTGACTCGCACCTGTCTGCAACAAACATATCGGTTACTAGGTCAAACAAGGGTTGAGAACAAATACAGTAGTCCACCACACTTTTGCCTCTGTTGGCCACGCACGTGATTTCTCCCTCACTGTCACCTTTTGTTCTGCCATTGACAATAAACAAACAGTACTCTTGACACAGTTTTATCAGTTTACCACCAAAACTGTTTACGCCAACATCCTTTGACCTCCGTGGGCCTTGTGGTACATCCTCTAGCAGATCTGTTAATTCCCGTAAAGGCGGCGCGTGTGTATTGTCATCAATAAAATTAGTATCGGACAGACCAGCAGTGCGGGCGTTAAAATAACCACACAATAGCCAAGGCAGATCAGGGTGAGCGCGTAACACTTGAGACATGTAGTTTTCTAACACTTCAATACCGTGCACGTTATCGTTGCCATTATACAACAGACCGCTCTGGGGCCACAAACACAAATGCTGCCAGAACATCAGATGCAGAGTTCAAAACAGACTTGCCGATCTTTAGAACAATATCCTCAGCTGCCTGCATTAACTTATTCAGCCCGACGCACGTATTTCCCAAATTTTAGAGGCGTCATCTAATGACTATGCACCTGTTGCAGGAGATGGATCGACCATGATAATTCAAGGGTAGTGCCAGATTAGCTTGGCGCCTGTCAGCGCCAAGCTAATCTGGCACTACCCTTGAATTATCATGGTCGATCCATCTCCTGCTGTTGGGCATCCAGGCTGAATGGGTTAAGCGCAACACATAACAGGCTGTACACACACGGCCACGCCCCCTTTCAACTTTTGCGTACGTGGGGAGAAAAACACCTGATACTCTAGGCATTCTCTATATCATTTTGCTTACATAACCAGATCTCTGAAAATGCAAAAAAAAAAAAAAAAAAAAAAAAAAAAAAAAAAAAAAAATCACACTTTTAACAGAACTGCCTAAAAGAAATACTTTTCATCTTAATCACAAGACCTTGGATATTTCCATGCCATGCTACCACTTTCACCACTACCACTTTCATCATCACAGTGTGTAGGTGTGGGTGTGAGTATGGGCACTTGAGTGTGTGCAGGTACGTCGTTCGTTGGGGACACATGGTGGGGGCGATGGGAGTCTGAATGAGGGACGGGCCCCACCCGGGTCTGCCCTGGGGGACTTGGGTGGGGTTAGGTATTTTTTAGTTCCCAGGGTCACCCTGGTCAGCCCCACAGGGTGGGTTTATCTCTCTATTCTGGGGCATGTGTTTCTGTCTACCCTTTGTCCATTCACCTGTATTTGCCATTTTAAAACTCTCCCTACTTTCTGCACTGCCTGTAGCTCTTGATATTGGATGTGTGTTGCTAAATGGTCTTAGCTTTATTTAGGCCCATGTGTTAGGTTTATTTAATGTATTTGACCGGCTGGCGACATACATTCAATGTTCTGTTTAGTTTTTTGTTTTTTTTTCACAAGCAGTGCAGGCACGTCCTGAGAAAGCCTTGTTGCTGTCGGGACGTTAAGCAATGTACAATCAATCAATCAATGAATGAGGGACGGACTCTCTCCTCCTGGTTGCTGGGTGAACACGCCGGCCTGCCCCTCATTTCTGCCCCCTGAGCTCCACAAGCCCTTGGGTGGCAGTGTCGTAGGCGTAGGTCTTTCCCTCAACGAGGGAGTCGAAGCGGAGGAAGGCCCTCCCCGCATGCTTCGCCTCCTTGAAGGGTAGCAACTTGCGGCGCACGTCCCTCACTCAAGGGGTGAAGTTCTAAGAGACGTAGACCCGGGACTTGTTCTCCGTCAGCGTGCTGCGCTTGAACAGGATCCTCTCCTTGTCCTTGTATTTGTTAAAGCACATGATGATGGGGCGGGGCGCCTTGACCCCCTTCAGACGATGGCCACGCTCCAACTTGATCTCCTCTTCTATACCCATCTCATCCTTCAACACTGACTTGACAGCTTTCTCACAGTCCGCCCAAGTCTCTGAGCGCCCCCGGGGGTGGGGGATTCCGTGAAAGATCAGGTTCTTGCGTCTGCTCCTCCCCTCCAAATCATCCAGCTTATCCCCCAGCTGCGTAACTTGCTCCTTTAACTCTTTGTTTTCTTTTATCACTGCAGTAAAGTCACTCTGAATTTTGTCCATCTGCTCCTGCATTGCAACTTTCATTCTGTCCATCTTTTTGTCCATCACGTTCAACATTTTGAACACATCAACAATAGTCGGCTCAGACGCTGCATTTTCCTCGACCCCGCGCGACTGACTGCCCTGACTTGTCAAAAGAGTTTGTCGTTTAGGTGGGCCTGGGTTTGCTTCGACATCGCCACACTGGAGCATAAAGCTGCCCAAAAACACGAGTATGACTGCCACCGGTCCACTGACTGTGACAGTGCTGTAACGCACAGCTGCCTTCCTCAGTGGTGTGCGTGCCATGCAGTTTTGGAAAGTCCTGTAAAAATTACCGCAAGTGGCACGAAAAACTACCGAACTGATTGGCATGGTGAGCAGAATCACTCTGTCATTGTTCCAAAGTCACTCATTAACTCATTCGAGACGTGCATCCTCCGGATACGTGGTATAAGCCGCGTATCCGGAGGCAGCACGTTTTGAATGAGTTAAGTAATTACGAAATTGTGCGGAGCGCCTCTACTGTGTGTGACGTTGATCGTAGCAAAACTCACCCTCAGGGTGCTGGGATGTTTATAATGAGTGCTGTCAATGGCCACCACAAAATAAGATACGATAAGATATACTGTATTGCCATATGCATAAACACTAGGATTTTGTTTTGTGGTGTATCAACAACGAGCATCCATTGTCAACACATAAAACAAATAAACATAGTCAAACTAACTCTTACCAAACCACATACAGCTCTCAGTCCACTATTTTGTTGTTGGTCTAAGATCACCAAGATGTGAAGAGACCTTAATAACTTGCATTCATTCATTCCACTATCTATATACATACATTTGTACTGGAACCGACTGTGCACACACGGGGGCGCGCGTACACACACGCAAAAAAAAACCACAAAAAAACAACAGCACTCGCTCACTCACTGCAAATCTGTCCCCATTTCGCTGAAGCTCAGAGTCTGCAGGCACTTGATGACTCCTTGGTGGAGGTCCATGAGAGTTTTGCAGATGAGCATGACGGCTTTGTGGAGAGTTTCCTTGTCACAGGTCAAGGCGATCTGGCACACTGCGAAAATTCGCTAGGTTTCCAAGAGCCACACAGTTAACAGCAGCATCTTTTCAACTGTGATTATCCTCTCTGCAGACAGGCATAGTGCAGTCAAGGCACGTGATGAAGCGAGGGGAAATGGGGACCCAGTGCGTGAAAGGCCGTCGGCCCGATGTCCTTTGCGCACTGGGGATGCTGCAAGGTGTGTGGAATTGTTGACGGTAATGGAGGGAGTCAAAGATAATTCAATACTGTTTATTCGATTTTTTCCCCTCCAAGACCGAACTTAAACCTATACTAAGGTATTATCAATCTTCAAATACTTTTAAAATATAGTTGCATCTTTACTTTCCATTTTGTTTGGCTGGCCAGACATTTACCGTTCCTGCCATGAAATGGCCGTAGTTGCCTGTTCGGCGTTAATTCCAAATGAATTGCCTCCAATATGCATCTGTGCAAAACTGACTGTCGTGAAGTTGAAAGGCTACGTGCACACAGTCCTGAACAAAAACATTCATTTCAGCAGTAGATGGCACAAGGTCAAAAGAGGTTTGCTGGTGACACTGGAACTGGTAAGTTCAGCTGGAAAGTCAAAGTAATTTGTCGGAGCCGCTGATCCGAAGTAGTGTTTCGTGTCTGCCTGTCCTCCACTGCCACTCCTCTCTCGCGCTCTTTATAAAGCTTACGTTGTCACCCACACAGTGCATCCACTTCTTTGTTTTAACAGCTTCAATCAGTTTGGAGTTAAAATCGTCTTGGATATTGTTGAAGAATTTCCTATTTCCTGCGAAGCTGAGGCTCACTCTTAGTAGTCCAGTCAATTTATATGCAATGAGGTCCGAAGTTCAGACTAATTCATTTAAAAACATTGATTGTTGGAACACTACCTGGATACAGAGAAAGAACATGTAAAAAGTCCGGATAAATCCATCCTAGATCTTGTTTAAGACTTAATTTTATGTGGTTATCTTGCTCACACCATTTGTTCGGCTGTTCGTGAAAATAATGAGCACACAAACACTAAGTAGCTGCCTCAAACCCTGTCATGTTGCAACCCCAGCCGGATCTGCCCTGGGGGACTTGGGTGGGGTTAACTACTTTTTAGTTCCCAGGGTCACCCTGGTCAGCCCCACATGGTGGGTTTCCCTTCTACTCTGGGGCATGTGTTTCTGTCTACCCTTGGTCCATTCACCTGTATTTTCCTTTTTTAAACTCTCCCCTACCGTCTGCGCTGTCTGTAGCTCTTGATATTGGATGTGTGTTGCTAAATGGTCTTAGCTTTATTTAGGCCAGATATCGTAGGTTTATTTAGGGTATTGGACCGGCTAGTGACATACATTCAATATTCTTTTTTTTTTTCCTCAAGCAGTGCAGGCACGTCCTGAGAAAGCCTTGTTGCTGTCGGGACGTTAAGCAATGTACAATCAATCAATCTGTCATGTTGCATGTCAAATGAAAGCTTTTCAACTGAATAATTTGAAAACTATGATGTGAATGTAATGTACGGCTGAAGGGTGTTACGATAAACGACAGCTATTGGGTGGGGCGGGGGAACGATATCACCTTGAAACCAGTGGGGGCAAGCTCGGCGCACTTGGCTTCATTACCAGACTTGCGCAACCAAGTCTCTGTCACAAACAAAACGTCAATCTTCTCATCTAGAATGAATTCGAAAATGGCAGTGCGTTTATCTGGTGTTCTGACTGAACGAGCTTTGAAATGGGCTGCACGAAGTTCAGTACACTGTTTTTGTAGCTCATTTTGAAGGGGGATGCACACAAGATTGCGGATATCAACTAAGCAGTGAGGAACAAAGTTATTCGTGTGGCGCAGTGAGGGACTGAGGACGGGTACACGCCTACCTTGTTGCTTGGCTCGGCCAGCTCGATGACATCGTTTCTTGTGTCTCCGCCTCACGCAAGGGTACTCCAAGGAGCGGGTATGGATCCCGAGCTCATTCAGTGTGGCACACGTAGCGTCGGGCACAGAAGTAGCGGACGCATTGCGAATCTGAAGGAGTACATCCCTATCGTATCGGTGACACAGCGGTGTTGGTACGTGTTTGATACACGGTCAGCTGACCTACTAAGACACGTGCTGGCGGCACGCAGGGCTGGCTCAGTAGGCGGCTGAAATGTCGGCCCAACACCGCGAAGAAAGTCGCCGAAAAATGCCGTTTTTTTAAGAAGCTGGTGGAAGAAAATACACCAAAATGACGACCAGAACATGTCGATGAAGCTGATGACATCAAACGAGGTGAAGTCCTCTGCGTTTCGAATGACGACCTGCCGACACAGTACTGCCGTTTCCACAGCTTTGCTGAGCACTCCTGTCTCCCCATCAGCTTCGCCTTTGCCATGTTCAGCACCAAAGTAAACAGGCTGGATGGGCTGCTGATGGAGGCTGAGGTCTGCAAAGGATCCTTTGCACTTGTACTGCGCTTAGCAGTTGTCAGAAAAAAAAACAGACATCACTCCTGTTACTGATCATGCCCGGCTGTTGAAAGCGACGAAGAGCTGTCTTCAAGAAATGGTTAACGGCGTGATATCATCCATCAGAAAGTTGACAGCATGGCGAACAAAGGTGTCCAGCTGGGCTCTTGTAGAAGGCGACAACAGGATGGAGACTGAACTGTTGTTTGCCAAAGTGAGCTAGCTCTTTTTGTTTTCAGCAAAATCAAGTACAAGCAGGAGTTGATCCCTTGTCAGGGAGTCTTGAGTGACCCCCCCCCCCCTCCCCCCCCCCCCCCCCCCCCCCCCCCCCCAGTTATTCCAAAATCACAGACTAAAATATTGAAGACAGAAATATCAATGGAAAAAGTACCTTGAAAAAATTTCACTCATTGACGGAACATAAATCTGGAAACAGGAAAATAACAAACCTAAGTGTTCTATTACAGATATATCCAATATATATATATATAAAAAAAAAAAAAAACATGCCCTGCTTTCTCGATCTCGTATGTAAGCAATAACTTTGTTTTTGATAATTATATTCAATCTAAAATTAAGCTATACACAGCAAGTACCTGTATTGCTGATGCTGCCAGTCAGCTTGGAACAAATGGTTGACAAAAGAACAGGATTGGGTTGGTCGTACCACATCTTCCACAAGCTCTTCTACAAGGTCATGTACGGTGTCTCGTTTGATGACAGGTTCCCTCTTAACTCCGTCAGTCTTGCTCCAACGACTCCAGGACACCATCAGTTGCGAGCTCGTCACTGGACTGAAGCGCTCCCTGATCGTCTTCCCCAGATTACTGCAATCCTTGCAGGATCCCTGAAAGAAAAAAAAATATATAATGACTTGTTTAAAACTTCCTGCTTACTGGTTCAATTCTATTTGAGTAAGGAGATATTGTTTTGTTCCATTCTTATAGATCTACAGATGTAAACTGAGCCATAAGTTTAGAAAATGTGAAGTAAAATATTTACCTTAACACATGCAGCCTTGGGAAATGGACCGGAGTCATATAGGCAGACAACAGCTTTGTAGAGGGCACTCTCGTCTGCTACCTTGATGTCCTGGTCTTCTACTGCTGACAACCGAACTGCTCTGTTCAAGGCCAGGAGTTTGAGTCTAACATTGCAGCACGAGACACACTGGCAGGTTTCCAAGAAAGTGGATGAGATTTTTTTTTTTTTCACATTTTTTTGGACGCAGCTTGGTGAAAATTGAATAGCTGATCTCTATATCAGGATGTTCTGTTGTGAAGATGGCATGAGCTGCTTTTAGCGTTTGTTGCAGCACAAATCCTGAGCCATGTTTTGTTGCATATCGCTTGTGTACCAGCATTCTGGAAATGTCCTCACGAGCGTTGAAAATTTTCATCTTTTGGGTAACTTCTGAAAGAGCATCCAGTAACAAAGGAACGTCGCCTCTTGTCTGTATTCTTTGCTTCACAAAACTGCCCTTCTGCTACCATGGTTTTTTTCTTCCGAGGGGACCGCGTGTACTGTGCTAAGTTCTTGACACATTTGGCATAAGTCTCAGGTGAGTCACCCCCACCCGGGTCTGCCCTGGGGGACTTGGGTGGGGTTAGGTACTTTTTAGTTCCCAGGGTCACCCTGGTCAGCCCCACAGGGTGAGTTTTTCTCTCTATTCTGGGGCATGTGTTTCTGTCTACCCGAGGTCCATTCACCTGTATTTGCCTTTTTAAAACTCTCCCTACTGTCTGCACTGCCTGTAGCTCTTGATATTGGATGTGTGTTGCTAAATGGTCTTAGCTTTATTTAGGCCCCATGTGTTAGGTTTATTTAATGTATTTGACCGGCTGGCGACATACATTCAATGTTCTGTTTAGTTGTTTTTTTTTCACAAGCAGTGCAGGCACGTCCTGAGAAAGCCTTGTTGCTGTCGGGACGTTAAGCATTGTACAATCAATCAATCAATCAATCTCAGGTGAGTCAGCTGTGTAAGCCAGCCTTTTCTGATCCGGGAGATGAATACATAGTCTTTTCCTTTCAGTTTGGCTTGTGATTGTGGTGCTGGGGACAGTGGGGTATGCAAAGGGTTGGTGGCAGGTTCTTGGTTTGTGGTAGCTTGCATCTGACACAGAGTCTTTGGAGGCTCTTGCTGTGAAACAGGGCTCTTCTGAAGCTTGTTTGGTGGTAGATATGTCTGTCGTGCTGCTGCTCTCTGTTGTCTCTTATACTCTGTTTTTTCCGCTTGACCCACACTTTTTTAATTGGGTCTCATGCTTGCGATATTCAGCTTTCTGTATTCGCCTGTGTTCTCTATACTCATCTGGGGTCATATCCTTGGGTCGCTTGTTGGGTTTGTAGCCAGCAGGATGACCAGATGGTGGCTGAAAACAACTGTTGCGTGTCTTTCTTATTTTCTGCTGCTCTTTTGTCTCCTTGTACCTCTGCCATCTCTATAACAAACCAAGGGGAATTACTCAGCGCTGGACAGAACAGTTAGATCCCCTGCCTCCGCCTATCAGGCACCCATTCGCCAGCCCACAGAGAAATACGCAGGTATAGAGAACAAGACGATCATCTACATCCCTAAAAAAGGATGCATCAGGTCTCTTAAATAACCCATGTCTTTCTCCGGAACTTAGGAAGTAGGCAGGAGAAACATACATACACAAACACGAAGGTGCATTACTATATGTGGTCGGGTAAATACCCTGAATTCCCACAGTAGATGCACAGAACATTACACAACAATGTAACGATACAAATTTGCCTCGAGTTATACTGAGATACTCACAAACCAGATAGGTGAGGCTAGCGCTGGCAGAATTGTATAACAAACCAAGGGGAATTACTCAGCGCTGGACAGAACAGTTAGATCCCCTGCCTCCGCCTATCAGGCACCCATTCGCCAGCCCACAGAGAAATACGCAGGTATAGAACAAGACGATCATCTACATCCCTAAAAAAGGATGCATCAGGTCTCTTAAATAACCCATGTCTTTCTCCGGAACTTAGGAAGTAGGCAGGAGAAACATACATACACAAACACGAAGGTGCATTACTATATGTGGTCGGGTAAATACCCTGAATTCCCACAGTAGATGCACAGAACATTTTGTATCGTTACATTTGCAAATTTGTATCGTTACATTGTTGTGTAATATTCTGTGCATCTACTGTGGGAATTCAGGGTATTTACCCGACCACATATAGTAATGCACCTTCGTGTTTGTGTATGTATGTTTCTCCTGCCTACTTCCTAAGTTCCGGAGAAAGACATGGGTTATTTAAGAGACCTGATGCATCCTTTTTTAGGGATGTAGATGATCGTCTTGTTCTATACCTGCGTATTTCTCTGTGGGCTGGCGAATGGGTGCCTGATAGGCGGAGGCAGGGGATCTAACTGTTCTGTCCAGCGCTGAGTAATTCCCCTTGGTTTGTTATACAATTCTGCCAGCGCTAGCCTCACCTATCTGGTTTGTGAGTATCTCAGTATAACTCGAGGCAAATTTGTATCGTTACATTGTTGTGTAATGTTCTGTGCATCTACTGTGGGAATTCAGGGTATTTACCCGACCACATATAGTAATGCACCTTCGTTTTTGTGTATGTATGTTTCTCCTGCCTACTTCCTAAGTTCCGGAGAAAGACATGGGTTATTTAAGAGACCTGATGCATCCTTTTTTAGGGATGTAGATGATCGTCTTGTTCTATACCTGCGTATTTCTCTGTGGGCTGGCGAATGGGTGCCTGATAGGCGGAGGCAGGGGATCTAACTGTTCTGTCCAGCGCTGAGTAATTCCCCTTGGTTTGTTATACAATTCTGCCAGCGCTAGCCTCACCTATCTGGTTTGTGAGTATCTCAGTATAACTCGAGGCAAATTTGTATCGTTACATTGTTGTGTAATGTTCTGTGCATCTACTGTGGGAATTCAGGGTATTTACCCGACCACATAATATAGTAATGCACCTTCGTGTTTGTGTATGTATGTTTCTCCTGCCTACTTCCTAAGTTCCGGAGAAAGACATGGGTTATTTAAGAGACCTGATGCATCCTTTTTTAGGGATGTAGATGATCGTCTTGTTCTATACCTGCGTATTTCTCTGTGGGCTGGCGAATGGGTGCCTGATAGGCGGAGGCAGGGGGTCTAACTGTTCTGTCCAGCGCTGAGTAATTCCCCTTGGTTTGTTATACAATTCTGCCAGCGCTAGCCTCACCTATCTGGTTTGTGAGTATCTCAGTATAACTCGAGGCAAATTTGTATCGTTACATTGTTGTGTAATGTTCTGTGCATCTACTGTGGGAATTCAGGGTATTTACCCGACCACATATAGTAATGCACCTTCGTGTTTGTGTATGTATGTTTCTCCTGCCTACTTCCTAAGTTCCGGAGAAAGACATGGGTTATTTAAGAGACCTGATGCATCCTTTTTTAGGGATGTAGATGATCGTCTTGTTCTCTATACCTGCGTATTTCTCTGTGGGCTGGCGAATGGGTGCCTGATAGGCGGAGGCAGGGGATCTAACTGTTCTGTCCAGCGCTGAGTAATTCCCCTTGGTTTGTTATACAATTCTGCCAGCGCTAGCCTCACCTATCTGGTTTGTGAGTATCTCAGTATAACTCGAGGCAAATTTCTATCGTTACATTGTTGTGTAATGTTCTGTGCATCTACTGTGGGAATTCAGGGTATTTACCCGACCACATATAGTAATGCACCTTCGTGTTTGTGTATGTATGTTTCTCCTGCCTACTTCCTAAGTTCCGGAGAAAGACATGGGTTATTTAAGAGACCTGATGCATCCTTTTTTAGGGATGTAGATGATCGTCTTGTTCTATACCTGCGTATTTCTCTGTGGGCTGGCGAATGGGTGCTTGATAGGCGGAGGCAGGGGATCTAACTGTTCTGTCCAGCGCTTAGTAATTCCCCTTGGTTTGTTATACAATTCTGCCAGCGCTAGCCTCACCTATCTGGTTTGTGAGTATCTCAGTATAACTCGAGGCAAATTTGTATCGTTACATTGTTGTGTAATGTTCTGTGCATCTACTGTGGGAATTCAGGGTATTTACCCGACCACATATAGTAATGCACCTTCGTGTTTGTGTATGTATGTTTCTCCTGCCTACTTCCTAAGTTCCGGAGAAAGACATGGGTTATTTAAGAGACCTGATGCATCCTTTTTTAGGGATGTAGATGATCGTCTTGTTCTATACCTGCGTATTTCTCTGTGGGCTGGCGAATGGGTGCCTGATAGGCGGAGGCAGGGGATCTAACTGTTCTGTCCAGCGCTGAGTAATTCCCCTTGGTTTGTTATACAATTCTGCCAGCGCTAGCCTCACCTATCTGGTTTGTGAGTATCTCAGTATAACTCGAGGCAAATTTGTATCGTTACATTGTTGTGTAATGTTCTGTGCATCTACCGTGGGAATTCAGGGTATTTACCCGACCACATATAGTAATGCACCTTCGTGTTTGTGTATGTATGTTTCTCCTGCCTACTTCCTAAGTTCCGGAGAAAGACATGGGTTATTTAAGAGACCTGATGCATCCTTTTTTAGGGATGTAGATGATCGTCTTGTTCTCTATACCTGCGTATTTCTCTGTGGGCTGGCGAATGGGTGCCTGATAGGCGGAGGCAGGGGATCTAACTGTTCTGTCCAGCGCTGAGTAATTCCCCTTGGTTTGTTATACAATTCTGCCAGCGCTAGCCTCACCTATCTGGTTTGTGAGTATCTCAGTATAACTCGAGGCAAATTTGTATCGTTACATTGTTGTGTAATGTTCTGTGCATCTACTGTGGGAATTCAGGGTATTTACCCGACCACATATAGTAATGCACCTTCGTGTTTGTGTATGTATGTTTCTCCTGCCTACTTCCTAAGTTCCGGAGAAAGACATGGGTTATTTAAGAGACCTGATGCATCCTTTTTTAGGGATGTAGATGATCGTCTTGTTCTATACCTGCGTATTTCTCTGTGGGCTGGCGAATGGGTGCCTGATAGGCGGAGGCAGGGGATCTAACTGTTCTGTCCAGCGCTGAGTAATTCCCCTTGGTTTGTTATACAATTCTGCCAGCGCTAGCCTCACCTATCTGGTTTGTGAGTATCTCAGTATAACTCGAGGCAAATTTGTATCGTTACATTGTTGTGTAATGTTCTGTGCATCTACTGTGGGAATTCAGGGTATTTACCCGACCACATATAGTAATGCACCTTCGTGTTTGTGTATGTATGTTTCTCCTGCCTACTTCCTAAGTTCCGGAGAAAGACATGGGTTATTTAAGAGACCTGATGCATCCTTTTTTAGGGATGTAGATGATCGTTTTGTTCTATACCTGCGTATTTCTCTGTGGGCTGGCGAATGGGTGCCTGATAGGCGGAGGCAGGGGATCTAACTGTTCTGTCCAGCGCTGAGTAATTCCCCTTGGTTTGTTATACAATTCTGCCAGCGCTAGCCTCACCTATCTGGTTTGTGAGAGTCTCTGCCATCTCTGTCTTCAACAAGTCAAAAAATTCTATTAAGGCAAAAAACAACAACCCATTTTTCCGGTTTCCCGACCGACCCTATTTTGTGGCCGTCGACCCTAAACTTTTTTTTGACGATTTTGAAAAATAAAATCCGACCTACTTACCCAATAATATAAAAGGGATTTAAATTAATAAAAAATAATAAAAATTGAATGACCAGTAGCAGAATAATTTCCATTTTACTTATTTTTTCTTTGAACTCCTGTTCTTGAATAACTGCTCGCGTCGGAGGTTGCTCCTGGGACCATCTTTGCTTTCTGGAGCCTCTGTTTTTTTTTTTTTTTTTTTTTTTTTTTTTTTTGGGTTCCTGATTCAAGCTTTTTCCAATATCGCCTCATATCTCCCTGGATCCCCTTCCTTCACTCTCACCCAATATACTGAAGATTTTGAGGGCATGTTTCATGCCGTTATATCTGCAAACAAACACATCAAACATAAACAATTCTGCCATCAAAGTGGGTTTTTTTTTTCATCTAAGTTTTTTTAATTTTTCATCTACCCTCCCCTCATAATTTTTTTACTTCAAGGATCAAGGGCACCTGTTGCCTTCAGGAAAGTATGTACACACAGAATGTCTGTAGAATCTCTTCGCAAGAGCTTTTATTTTCGTTTGTTGGTTGTATTTTATTTACTTATTTGTTGCATGTTAATTTCGGCATACTAAAATGTATTCCCATCCCCTCGAATGTCAAATACTTGATTATAGTTATAATAAACTGTAACTTTCACACTGCCAAGATATATTTATTTTAAACATAATTATTGTCTATAACATAGTTTTTCCATCATAAGTAAAGTACGTTTTTTGCATAATAGTCCAAATAAGTAAAAAAAAAAAAATGTAAAAAGAAGAAAATAGTTCACTTATTATTTTGATGACATTCATGAGAATTTACAGGAATACACAGGAAACACACATTTCAATATCCGAGTGCTGGAATCTATCATTACTTGCACATATGTCAGTCACTATAACTGCAATCGCATATCTTTCAGTCACAATTACTGCATTCGATATTTTTGTCAGTCTAGACTGCAGCGATCGCAATAATCAACCTCAGATTCTGATTCACAAAGCCTTAAAACTAGCATGCAACGCTAACTATTCCTTGTCATCCATTCTTTTCAATCGGTCGTACATGCAAGTTATTTTCTGCATCAAAAAGTGCTGAAAAACTTGTTACAATGCAAAAAAATAAAGCCTATGCCATTACCTCTATACGATGTTGCGATTGCAAAGCTGCGATTGCTGGTGACAGACATGATGAATCAGTAAAATGCCTGAAATCCCCGCCAAATACATGCAAGAAACTTCGTCGATCGAACGTATTGACGTACTGGAAGTTGTTTTTCAACTGAAATAACGGCTGTCGCGAGATCCTTTTAGGCGAAAAATAGAATTCAAACGTGAGTGCGATCGTTGCCAACTGTGACTGACCGGCGAATGCGTTCGCTTCTTTTCTGTCTCGGGCCGCTTTTACCGGGTTAAATTGCTTGCAGTGTTTATTTCTGCCCAGTGTAGATTCTAGATGTAAGTGTAGCAATTACAACAGTTGCAATGGCTATTTATCTGTTTGTTGACCTGAAATGTTGACAGTGATCGACGCGAAACGTGACTGACAACGACCTACTTTCCAATCAAAACCTTCGGATCGAGAATAAAAATGATAAAATTGTTATTTGAATTTCACATCGTAAGCAATTCTTCAGAAAACACTATAAATATACATGAAACGAATAATTTTCTTGCCAAAATAGGGGAGGACAACACCGGATACGAAGAGGTGATGGGGAGACAGGGACTAGGCTCGGAGATGAGTGAGAACGGGGAGAGGTTTGTAGACTTTTGTGCTCTAAACCGACTTGTCATTGGAGGCAGCATCTTCCCACACAGAAGAATACACAAAGCAACTTGGGTCTCACCTGACCATACAACAGAGAACCAAATAGACCATATCTGCATTAGCAAGAAATTTAGAAGATCCCTTCAAGATGTTCGAGTGAGGAGGGGAGCAGATGTCGCCTCAGACCACCATCTGCTTACCTTAAGAATGAAGCTCAAGCTAAAGAAAAGCCGCACAGAGACAACAAGAAGACAGCGCTATAATGTAGGCCTCCTGAGAGAAACTGGAGTTAGAGAAGAGTTCAAACTGGTGCTGTCCAACCGGTTTCAAGCGCTACAGGAGCTAGTAAATGAAGAAGAGGCGGTCACCACAGAGCAGCAGTGGAAGGCAGTTAGAGAGGCGCTGAACTCAACCTGCAAAGACACTGTAGGGCTCAGGAAACACCACCACAAGGACTGGCTGTCAGGACAGACCTTGAAGAAGATAGAAGTGAGGAAGCAGAAGAAAGCAGCGGTCAACAACAGTCGCACGAGAGCAGCCAAAGTAAGGGCACAGGGGGAATACTCGGAAGCCAACCGCGAGGTGAAGAGTAGTATCAGGGCAGACAAGAGGGCCTACACAGACAGCCTGGCAGCAGAGGCAGAAAAGGCAGCAGGCAGCGGCAACATGAAACAGCTCTACGACATTACCAGAAGATTGTCGGGTAAGTATGGCCATACAGAAAGACCAGTAAAAGACAAAGAAGGCAAGCCTATTGCAGACAGAGCAGACCAACTCGACAGATGGGCCGAGTATTTTGAAGAGTTACTGAACAGACCTAGCCCACCCGACCCCCCCGACATCCAGCCGGCAGAGACCGACCTACCCATCAGCTGTGACAGACCCAGCCGGGAAGAGATCAGAAAAGCAGTGGCATTTTTGAAGAATGGCAAAGCAGCAGGGCCAGATGGCATCCCAGCGGAGTCTCTGAAAGCAGACCTAGAGACAACAGTTGAGATGCTGTACCCACTGTTTGGAAAGATCTGGGAAGAGGAGGTGATGCCAGCTGACTGGAAGGAGGGGTACCTAATCAAGCTTGCCAAGAAAGGCGACCTCAGCAAGTGTTCCAACTACAGAGGAATCACCTTGCTGTCAGTACCAGGAAAGGTCTTCAACAGGATCATCCTAGAGAGAATGAAGAGCTCCGTTGACCCCCAGCTGAGAGACCAGCAAGCAGGATTCAGGAAGAACCGATCATGTACAGACCAGATCGCCACTCTCCGCATCATCGTGGAACAGTCTCTGGAGTGGAGCTCCCCGCTGTACGTCAACTTTGTGGATTATGAGAAAGCATTTGACAGCGTGGACCGAGAGACTCTGTGGAAACTCCTACGACACTACGGTGTACCCACAAAGCTCGTCCGCCTGATCAATAGCAGCTATGATGGCATGACATGTCGCCTGATCCACGAAGGGCAGTTCACCAGAGAGCTCCAGGTCAGAACTGGTGTCAGGCAGGGGTGTCTGCTGTCTCCGTTCCTCTTCCTACTGGCCATAGACTGGGTCATGAAGATGACCACAGAGCACAGACGAAGTGGAATACAGTGGACACTGTGGACACAGCTTGACGACCTCGATTTTGCAGACGACTTGGCATTACTGTCCCACACTCATCAACAAATGCAGGACAAGACCACGAGGCTTGCTGACATCTCGTCCCAAGTGGGCCTCACCATTCACAAACAGAAAACAAAGACAATGAGGCTGAACTCAACCAGGGAAGAACCAGTCTTGCTTGCTGGCACCCCGTTGGAGGAGGTGGAGTCCTTCACCTATCTCGGGAGCATCATAGACAAAAAAGGCGGCACTGATGCAGATGTCAGAGCACGAATCGGTAAAGCCAGAGCAGCCTTTCTCCAGTTGAAAAAAGTGTGGAGTTCCAGAGAGCTGTCACAACACACCAAAGTCCGGATTTTCAACTCCAATGTAAAAGCAGTTCTCCTATATGGAGCAGAGACATGGAGATTGACAAAAACCACAGTCAACAGAGTACAGACCTTCATGAACAGTTGCCTTAGAAGAATTTTGAAAATCCACTGGCCAGAGAAGATCAGCAACGTCAGACTCTGGGAGAGAACAGAGCAGATAACAGCAGAGAATGAAATTGGGCGAAGAAGATGGGGATGGATCGGTCACAGTCTGAGAAAGCCAGCTTCCAGTATCACTAGGCAGGCATTGTCATGGAACCCCCAGGGAAAGAGGAAAAGAGGTAGGCCGAGAAACTCCTGGCGTCGAGACCTCCAAGCAGACATCAAGAGACTGGGAACCACCTGGAGTAGAATCGAAGGAGAAGCACAGGACAGGAGTTGCTGGAGGTCTCTCGTCGACGGCCTATACCCGGGTAGGGGTGACAGGCGTAAGTAAGTAAGAATAATTTTCTTAAAGGAACACGATTGTGAATGTAATAAAGGAATTTCTAATGTGCAGTTCCCTGTGTAAGATCGTGTCAGTCACAATAGTAGCAATCGCACCCAACAAAAAATCTGAAATTGAAAAAGATACAGAACACAAAAGAAGTGTTGAACTATATTTTTTTAAGAAAAACAGAAGATAGTGGTAGAAAACCCTTTAAAATAGAAACGAATAACGACGTTTCAGATCAAAGATCCTTTCTCAGGTGACATGGAAACAAACGTAGAACAGAAAAGAACACGACATAAAGAAAAGACGTCATCCTGTATAGAGAGAATTTAGAATGACGTAAAAAAAAAAAAAAAAAAAAAAAAAAAAACACACACACATAATGACGCAAATACACATGCACAAAACACGTACCACAAAACATACGTCTATATACATACACGTCACTGCATACATTCGCATTCACTCGTGCCTGCTGCAGCTCACGCACATGCACACACACACACACACACACACACACACACACACACACACACACACACACACACTCAAAGGTAGCATCCAGTATCAACAGTGAGGTCAAGTCTGGCACCAACTACCCATCAGGCCGAGCATACCCCTAGGGGCGAATGTTCAAGCTGCGCGGATGGTAAGTGCCAAGCCTGTCCGCGAAAAAGGATTCTGTCATTTTGCGGCGGATGAAGTGGGATGTATTTTGCCAAAGGATGCGTATGCTGATATGTGTGAGGCTATGAGGAGGTTCGTTGAAATGACGTCCAACCTGGTTGTTGTATCCGAGGCGGATCGAACGAACATGCTCCTCGCAGCGTTCAGGGAGTGTACGGTATGTCTCCCCCACATACAACATCTTTGGGCAGTGAGAACATGAGATGACAGACAATATCCGATGACTGTACATCAACACATCCCCCGTCATCACCGGACCCCTGTCATCTTTTTATGACCACCGATCATTCACATGCCAGTCATCGGATATTGTCTATGTCATCTCATGTTCTCACTGCCCAAAGATGTTGTATGTGGGGGAGACATACCGTACACTCCCTGAACGCTGCGAGGAGCATGTTCGTTCGATCCGCCTCGGATACAACAACCAGGTTGGACGTCATTTCAACGAACCTCCTCATAGTCTCACACATTTCAGCATACGCATCCTTTGGCAAAATACATCCCACTTCATCCGCCGCAAAATGACAGAATCCTTTTTCGCGGACAGGCTTGGCACTACCATCCGCGCGGCTTGAACATTCGCCCCTAGGGGTATGCTCGGCCTGATGTATAGTTGGTGCCAGACTTGACCTCACTGTTGATACTGGATGCTACCTTTGAGTGTGTGGGTGTGTGTGTGCATGTGCGTGAGCTGCAGCAGGCACGAGTGAATGCGAATGTATGCAGTGACGTGTATGTATATAGACGTAAGTTTTGTGGTACGTGTTTTGTGCATGTGTATTTGCGTCATGTGTGTGTGGGTTTGTTTTTTTATTTTTTATTTTTTTATTACGTCATTCTAAATTCTCTCTATACAGGATGACGTCTTTTCTTTATGTCGTGTTCTTTTCTGTTCTACGTTTGTTTCCATGTCACCTGAGGAAGGATCTTTGATCCGAAACGTCGTTATTTGTTTCTATTTTAAAGGGTTTTCTACCACTATCTTCTGTTTTTCTTTCACGTGAAACCCTAGCGGCAACAGTTTTACTATATATTTTTTTTATTTAGTAAATCAGTGTTTAATGACACAATTAATATTTCAGCACAATCTAACAGCATTATGGTTTAAAAACAGCAGTTGTGATGCGATCTATTTTTAGCTCAATGACCGGAAAACCTGCCTTATGTAATTTAACTGCTGTGTGTGCGTGTGTGTGTGTGTGAGAGAGAGAGAGAGACACACACACACACACACTTCAGTTACAGAGTCCTGACACCAACCTGCCTATCTTTGCTGCTTCTCACCTTTACGTCTTGTTGACTTTGTCTGCTGGTTTTAGCCCATTTTCTGACAGCAGCAAAAAAATCAAAGTCACGCATGGGACCTCCTTCTATCTAGACTCGCATGACTCTCATTAACTGTTCACACGTGTCTGCTGACAGTCTCTTTCTGAGAGGTGTGAGTCAGATTTTGCATACTAAAGGCCCATTCACAGTCACAGGTGTGGATGAGATAGGATAGTGCCAAACAGGCAAGCTGGAGCAGACGAGGACAGTTCAGATCTCCCTGTTGCTGCAGGCTGGCAAGAGCTCCCCACAAATTGGACAAGGAGTGTGCGGGGTACATGTTGGATTTTACCAACATCTTGCATCACTTCCATTCCTCCATGACTTATGCAGTGGTGCATTGCAGAAAAGACTCTGTCTCGCACAGTTTTGCATCAGCACTGGTGTGATATGTGATGTGTAAAACTCGGCCACAGCTTCCAGTTCAGCATTATCTCATGACTCTAAATCCCTATCTGGAACAAACTGAATGGGTCACATTCCTAACACAGACAGTTTGAACATTGTCTCTGAGTCAGGGAATCTTTCATGCATGTTGTTGCTCATGGCCTGCAGAAATTTTCTTTTCACCCCATCAAAGTTAGAGACATTTTTTTGCAATTCTGTGATTCTTGAAGTCTCCATCTTTCAAGTCTTCTTCAATCTGAGAGAAGTATGTTGGTGTGCCTTCCTCCATTGTGTCATATTTCATTTTCTCATTATCACAGATGCACACACATGACGTTTACCTTAACAACACCAATCATGAATGTCAGTGTATTTCCTCTGAAAAAAAAAACTGACTCGGTCGCATAATTGGCTGCAGCCAGTCCATCACTGAATAGAGTAGTTTGATGAACAGTTCCTGAGCAATTTTCTTCTTCAGCCCACTGGCCTTTGGATCATTTGCTGCAGCTCTAGCATCGAAGAAAGTGATCAGGGAGTCAAGAGTACGATAGGCCATCTCCAGAGCTGTGAAGAAGGACAACCATCTGACAGCGTGTACTTCTTTATATTTTACAACAGGATCGTCCAAAATTTTTGAATTCTTTCAAGCTGATCACTCTTTGTGGAGGACTTGTGCAAATAGTAGAAGATGCTTGTGATGGTGTCCTTGAAGTTCTTTATGGCTGGAACATTTTCAGCAGCTTGCTCGGACACAAGTGATACTCTGTGCGCATTGCAGTGAGTGTTCTTCAAGTGAGGGTTGACCCCAAGGAAATGATCCATCGGTCCCTTCTTCTGACTTGTCATGACAGACGCTCCATCAGTTCCTAGTCCAAATATCTTATTTATTGGAATCTGCCGTATATCCAGTTGTTCTTTGATGGCTGTAAAGATACATTTTCCCCTTGCGTCAGTGATCCTTACATCTGTCAAGAAGAAAGTTGAAGGTTTCAGTGACACTAGATCCACCACTCTCACACTTACTGCCAACTTGTGATTGACCACAATGTCCATGCTTTCATCTGTAAACAGTGTAACGACTGGGGACTCTTTCACCTTTTGTGTGATGTTTTCATCTATAATATCTGACAACACTTGCAAAAGTCCCTGTGCAGATGTGCTTGAATAATCTGTTTTCTCACCACACTTCAGATGCTCTATGTATGGGGCCTTTAAAAGAAATGTCAGCAATGACTGGTATTTATGCAGAGGCGGACTCCTGGCAGAGCCAAAATACGGCCTTCATGGCGATTTGAACAGCTTCTTCTTCTTTCGAGAAGGCTTTTTCTGATGCAGCTGCCGTCTTTTTCCGTTCCTGCGGCACAATGGCTCGCTGATGGTCACTAACACTCACATGTCTGGTCAGAGTGCTCGTTCGGAAGTTAGACGTTCCTTGGGCCATTGTGTTATTGAACTTGAGCGATCTGCAATCTTTGCAAAACATAACGCCGTTCTCATTCCTGAGCCAGGGATATATAATATATGCAGCCAATCCATTTGAAAGTTTCGTTTCTGGTCTTAGTGTTTCGAACTTGAACTTGTAAATGACCCTGCAGTCAGGTTTCCTGCCGGTGCAGATGACGGTCCTGCATCAAGTTCAGGAGCAGACGACAAAGCACACGAGGCCGTCTCACTTTCAGGCACCAAAGATAATGGATGACCAAGATTGGACAGTGGCACACTTCTTATATTAGCGAAAGCGTACCCGCGGCACGAGTTACTTGCCCTTGAAAGCGTGTTCGCGGTCAGCGTTCCTTGTGTGTACTGTGTAATATGTCGTAACTTCGGCGTGGCCTTTGCGCAATAAAAATAAATATGCGATTGTTTATGCTGGGTTTATACGACTATATTTATATAAAAGCAGTGACTTTATTTCGTTCTGTCTTTTAAATCCTCTATTTATATTGATTATTCATCTAGACAACATATATATAGATATCTCAATAATCTCATGAACAAGCTTGCTGGCCGTTTGTAAAAAAAAAAAAAAAAATTAATGTGCTTTGGGGGTGCAGGTAGGATGTGTGCAAAAACATCTATAGAATGAATAAAACATACTCTTTGTGACTTTTGATATGAGTTGTTAGGGAATTCTTTATGCAGTCTTTTCAATGTTTGAAATAACCTCCATTCCCACACGCCCCTCCCCCTTTGTTTTGATAGCTTTGTTTAGTTGTAATTTTTGTAAGTTTTATTTCAATGTATTTCTTTTTGTTTGTTTTTTGTTTATGTTTTGTGGTAGACATAATCAGTTGAATGGTTGATTAATCTATTTTGTTGTTTGTTTACATTAATTTTAATATAGTTGTTACATGTAATTGACCTTTCCTTTTTGATTTTGGCAATACAAAAATTAAAAAAAAACCACTGTAATGACAGATTGATACCTTATTAAAACGATACTTTTTGTTTTTAATACACAAGACAGTATTGTGAAAAATAAAGTTGACAACAAAATGTAATAGAATAATATATTTATAAAAGATAAACTCTCATACACAAAGAAACACAGAACAGAATTGAAAAATGGGTGGGTTGGTGGGAGAGAGAATGAGAGTGAAGTGACAGATTAAGTGAAAAGCTGAAGAAGAAAATGAAAAGAAAAATAAGAGTGGAAGGAGATTTGCCAATTGAAATTGTCAACAAACACAATTGTGACTGTTGTGTAACACTGAACAGATTTATTCCTTGTATTCAAGCAATAATGGATACAAATCTGTAATTCAAGACATCGACATCACACATATAAGCATGTAACAGTGTAAGATATCTAAAGTTTGATGGTTTCACCCTGAAATAATCTACTGCGTTTGAGCATGCAACAGTTTATCAACATTACGCTATATTTCACCCTGAAATATACTTATGCACAGAGTTTACCAACATTAAGCTATATGTGACCCATCATGACTAAAACAGGGTAAGTCGCCAGCGGTACTTCTGAGCTACAGGCCAAAACACAGCAGAGGACAATTTTGGGCCAATTTCATTTTTTTGCACATTTGAACTCAACATTTCTATCAATATCTAAAAGCACTTTGATGGAAACATCCTACAACTGCTATTAGAACATCATTCTTGTATCCAACCTCATATGAGTTTCATTGTCACTGCAAACTTCTTTGTTCATTTTCTCAAAAGTGTCAAAAACTTCAAACTGCTGTAACTTCCTCATTTGTTAAGATACAGAGATCATTCTTATGTCGACAGAAAGCTAAGTAAATGTAGTTTTCAATTATACAGGGTTCCCAGCACAAAATCACCACAAAATCCACAAACTTTCAAGTACCCTTTGCTATAAATTCAAAGACCAATATAACCCAAAGTAGTGGGGGTGGGGGTTATTTTAATTGTGGAATGAAAAAAAAATTACTTACGCTACGGACTATAAGTCGTGAACACTGAATGCTCGAACACACCAATACACAAACTTGAAAATTAAAGAGTTCAAGACCTGCGCTAGCAAGGGCTCCTTCGCCCATACTTCCAATGTCGATTGATTTTCGGCATGCTGCACAAATATCTGAGCGTTTGTTGGCTGAATCTTTTCTCTGCCACTGTTTATACTTAGAAGCTTCAAGCCACAAATCGTTAAAAACACAAGCGCCAGGCATGGTCAATGAGTGAGCGATGTGACCGGAAATAATATTAAAGGGAAATAATCATTCGCAAGTACATCCGGTCGAAATCGAAAGTACGTTTTTGCGTAGCTTTGTGGTAGCCAGATTTTATTTGTTTTGTTTGTGTGCGTGTATTTTGTTTGTTTTGTACATTATTTTTTTAAATTCGAAAAAGCAAAATGTGTACATGATGAAGCCAAGTAAGCAGAATTGTAAAATTCGCAAACTTTCACAAACCCTCCCCAAAAATGTCATTTTTCAAAGACTTTCCAGGGCCTGGAAAAAGGATTTTATTTTCCCCAAACTTTCACAAACTTTCTTAATTGCTACGAACCCTGTTATAGTCATAACTCAACTCATCAAATTTCCGACTTAACCTCGGTTTGGTCATGATGGATCACATATATTTCACCATGAAATAATGTTATATTGCACTGAACACTTGCTCCATCCGCCTGGTGCAAGCGACCAGCATGTTGCTGGGAATTCGTAGTCCCCCTTTGCCATACTGTTTTGCATTCAACAAAATTTGACAGGATGAGGAGCTCCTCTCGCCTTCTACAAGGGACTTGCATATGGTGCAAATCTTCAGCTTAATTTTATGAACAATGTAACCAGCGATGTAGGTTATGACGTTGTTGTGTGCAATTTGCATGCGCACTTCCTTGGGAGGTGGCAGGGGTGTGGCGAGGAGTTGAAGCTGCTCTGCCTCTGGCTCTTCAGTGGGTGCAGGTTCTTGTACCACCTGCCTGATAGCTTTAAGATTCAGGACGAACTTTCCAGCATCATCTTCACAGTTGCTGCCTTCACTGTGTGCGAATATTTGATCCACCATTAGTTGTCGGATGACAGACTTCAGCTGTGTTGCAGAAGGGTTGTCAACATGTGTTGAGCTAAGGCGCACTCGAGAAAAGAAATTCTCAAGACAATCCTGATTAAGGCGACTTGTCAACAGAAAGGAGAATCCCAAATCTTTCAAGTCTTTCCAAAGTGCTAGCAGGCTTGTGATGGCCATTTTCCAACCCATCAGGCATGGAAGCTTTGGATTTTTGCTTGTGATGGTTGTGAGCCAAGACTGCATTTCTTGCAAGAAACTGACATGCCCTGAGTTGTCGGAGAATCCACGTGCCATTGGCTGCTTGCTGTGCAACTGTCTGCTGTTGAACGCATTGAAGAGACTGTCAAATCTGTCCACAAACACCGCAGTAGACGTTGCTTCTTGAGGTAGCAGATCTGCCCTCACAAGTGTAAATATCCCAGCATACACTGAATGCGACAGCACCTGTGCGGCGTAACGTACTTTCAAGCTGGAGAATGGCGGCAGGCTGATGTGCTTCTCTGTTAGTTTTGGGGCCAGCCGAAGGCCCATCCTCCGATCTGTGCGAAACAGATCATCAATGTGTTTCCATTGTACATTTTCACTGCCAACTTTGAAATCATTATTTTTCAGATTGTTTCTGATGTTCTTCAGTAGATGGGGTGGGTCATATAGTACATGAATCTTCTTGTCATTGTGCATGAAGAAGGGAGCTTCTTCCTTTACATTTAGTGATGAGAACGCGCTTCTATTGTTCGACCCTTGATCTGCGATGACCACTCGCACATCCAATCCTGTTTGGGTCACCTTTTCCACACACTTCAGAAGTAGATCTTTCAAGCGGTCACTCCGCATGGGGCCACTTGACAAAAAATACCCCACAGGCTGTTTCCAATTTATTGCGAGACCCCTGACCATGAAAACAGTTGCATGGTTTGCAGCAAACATTGTCCTTGAATCTCCAAAATCTTCAAGACCTTCTACCCTGTCATTTGTAGCATCATGTCACTTGCTCTTTAATAGCCACCTCATCAAACACAATTGCACACACATTGGCTAAGGGTGGCAATGACTTCACTTTCAGGCCTAGTGCTTGCAGAATGTTGTCACTGAAGCCAGGCTGAATTTGTACATTGTACATGACTCTCTTTAATGTCTTAACTGCTGGCAGAGTCAACACTTTCCCCAAAAGTTTGTAGGCTCTTGGTGATGCATGATAGATTGTCAATGCAAGAGTCTTGTCAAGATCAGTCCACTTCCTACCCATTTTTGACATGCCTGCAATTCGGAGCTGACTGTTGACTAGAGCTGCTGTCTCAGGAGGAAGAATTTCCTTCATCTTTTTTATCAGCACTTTGATGTTTGTTTTCTCTTTTGGGGTTTTGAATCTTGCATTTCAACTTGCTGATCTTCTTTTCTCTCCGAAGCAGCCTTGCTTTCAGCATTTTCACCGTAGAGGTCAAGGAAGCAATTTTTTCTTCTTCGGTGCCTGAAACATACACATATCAAGACTTACCACTGTGTTGTCATATATCAATTACCGAGTTTTGTATTAAAGATTAGCTGTAATTTCTCCAGCACTAGGTTTAATAACCGCAACCATGACAGAGAAAGGAACAGAATTCTAACAACTTAAGCTTCAATCTTATTATGATGCTTGGTATAATCAGAGACGCCGCACCCTTCGAAATATTGGGGGTGGGAGTGTGGGGGGATGGTCAAAATGCCTTCTGACCTGGGGGGTGGGCGTGGGCGCTTGGGGAACATAATGGCACCTATCGCGTGATCTCAACTAATTTAAATAGAGTGTAATGAATTTCTTGCCTAGTAATATTTTAAAAAAATTATGGGGGGGGCGGTGGGGGGGGGGGGGGGAAGGGGCAGTCTGAGACATTGAATGTTATTATCATCATCTTAAAAAAAAATGTGATGATGATGAGTTTCATTATTATTAGTATTGTTTCATTACTACTATTCTCATTATTGCTTAACATTTTGTGGTTTTAAATACCCTATTTCCATGGGATGCAACAGTTCAGACCCCCAAATAATAAAACTCACCCTTGCGCAAAGTTCCTCTGGCAAAGTTGGGAGCTTCTTCTTCTGCACTTGTGGGACTGCAGCTTGGAAGTTCTTGATCCTGGATTTCAGCAAAGTTATCCTCCTCCTCCTCTGTAAACATACACACATAAGGAGAATGAATGTAATGTGTAGCAGAAATGCACAGTGAAAGGAGGAGGGTAAGGAGGCAAGTACCAGGTTATTGTACTAGGGGGACACTAATTAAAACTAAAGGCATGCATAATTACTACAAGCAGCATATAAAATAGGCACTATGTGATCACTTCTATTTCACAGTTTTCAATGCCTTAGGACTGTGACAATTATTTAGAGAATGAAATTGAATACATGTGACTAAGTGCCAAAAGGTGGTCTCCTGATTTGGGACAAAGGGGTAAATAATTCAAGTTTGTCTCACAGAGTTGTCTTTTTTACCATCTTTCAATACCAAGCAAGATTCTGCAATAGGAAAAGATAATTGAAGGTTTGGTTGTGAGATATTGTAGTTTAAATGGTAAAATGCCTGTCATGTCGCGTGTCAAACATTACAACACAAATAGTTGATCAAGTAGACAATTCAAGGGATGTTGGCAACAAAACATTTTTTTTCCTTTAAAGACTGGCCTGCATCTACATTATAATCATATTTTGTTGTGATGTTCACATTCTAAAATACTTTATTGCATATTCAGTGTTGTAAGGTTTGACACACGACACCGACTAAATTGTTTACAATTTGTCTATTTTAACTTTTTATTCGTAAAATAACATTGTACCACATCCATACAAACAAAACAAGACCAGGTGTATTGGTATTTGCAAACAGAGATTCGTTAATATTTAGAAAATAGTGCATTTCCTGCTGATGTTGTAATGTTGACGTTTGACACTGACTGGACCATAAACATGCTGTAAAAGGTCCTGGCAAAAAAAAAAAAGGAATCAAATCAAAGTACGAGCATTTTGGCAAGCTGAGCTAAACTTGCAACATTCTCTTCTTGTAAGAAAATTTCACTAGCACAGTTCAGAGATACTGCAACAGCCATCTATAATGTCGAGCGTCAAATTTACAACAACAGAGTCGGGTCATACGTCAACATTTCTACACATGCCGCCTCTGTTGTACTAAAGTAACACCGTCATTTTGTCACTCTAACATAACTACGTATTTCCAAGTTGTGGTAAATCGATTTTCCTAAATGCATTCTACCCAAAAGATCTAATGAAAACAAACAATCAATGCTTGTTTACATAATTTTACACAAAAAGCTTCAGATATTAGTGTCGTTCATCAAAACAGTGTCATGCGTAAAAGAAGAAAAAGTCTTACAACATACATTTCGATCCTTGCTGTTCGTCAACAAAGGAATGAATCCCGCGAAAAGTCGGTCAAGAGGAAACACCACGTGTACCGGAAGTGACCCACAGACACGTTGGAAAAAAAAATGCTTGTGAAAGGAAATATTTGGCTTGGTGTCGTGACGTCAAACATTACAACAATTTTTGGCGATTGAATAGATCGCAGTTTTACACGTGATAACGTTGAGCTCAAACATTGGAAATGAATGTCAATGAATAGTTATTCCCAGAGTATACAGTGGCGTTTTTGGATAATCTCTAACGCAACTCGTTCGGATGGTAAACAAAGACAAGGTTTCGGGGACGGTCTTACAACACGTTTGACGTACGACACGGTAAAATTCAACGACCATATTCGCACGGATTCAGAAACACCGATTGGTATGACAAACCTATGAGCGTATTCATTCAGTCAGTCCTCTCTGCGCCGTCTGGTGCTTGAGGCGACATGAGCGTAGAATAATGTCTTATTAATCTACTTGCTAGATTTCAAGCGTCTTTGTTGCACTGAGACTGAGTACATGCCCATCATCTGCAGCAGACTGCCAAGTGTCCATTTTGGGCGCCATGATTTCTGGCTGAATATCACATATTTAGGACAATATTGCTCAAAATTACTGCTTGAAAGTATTTATAGTATCCACACATTCACTCTTTCACACAGATAAAACAATAATTCAGTTTTCAGATGTAAATATACATGCAGGGTGCATATAGACATCTGCTCAAAAAATTCAAGGACTATTCAAGGACTTTTCAAGGAGATTTTTGCTGATAATCAAGGACTAAGCATCGTACAATCAAATGACAGGCAAGAGAGAAAATCACAACATTCTCAAAATTACATAAAACACAGACCAACAAAGAAAATAATGATTACAAATTTATTTCTTATTCAGAATCATGCAAAGAAACATGGCATGTAAAATACCTGAAAACACATGCAATCACTATGAAAGGCAGCATAGCATGCTAAAACAATGCACAGCAAGTAATCATGGAGCACATAAACCATAACAGACACAAAGAGAACAACTGTCTGCACATTTCATTACAGACTTTCTTTCAGTTTTTCCATTTCAAGATTGATCATCTTCTCCAGGTTAGCAATGTCCTCTTGCTTGGATTTTGCCTTCTGACGCAGGGCATTGGATTCTCAGTGTTAATTATTTTCTTAAATGTAGGGGGTCAGATCTAGCGCGGCAAATTCAGTTTACAGTTGCCAGAGGGTCAGCAGGATTTCCCAGGGGGTCACAGAAATGATGAAGTCTTAGATGATGATAATAATAATAATACTGTTACATAACATAGCATTTATATGGGCGCATTTCTCATATTTATAATATAACTCAATGCGCAGGACATAGCCATGAACTGAACCCAACAACACATTCTCTCACACACTGTACATAAACACAGAACATTCACATGGTGCTAAAGGCAAGCTCAAGCGAGCAACTGAAATTTTGGAAATTTAAATCACGTTTTTTATATTTTTGAAATTTGATTAAGTGGACTGAAATTAATATCGAATTTTAGTATTTATATGGCGCACTTCTCATATTTATTTATAATATAACTCAATGCGCAGGACAATGCCGCGAACTGAACCCAACAAGCACACTCACGTGAATCACGAGCATTCCCTCACGCACTGTACATAAAAACAGAACATTCCGGTGGTGCTAAGGGCAAGCCCAAACGAGCTACTGAAATTTTGGAAATTTAAATCGCGTTTTTTATATTTTTAAACTTTGATTAAGTAGACTGAAATTAATACCGAATTCGTGGAGGAGGAAAGAGCTGGAGTACCCGGAGAAAGAACCCCCGAAGGTCCGCCCGATTTAATGGTGACACTTACTAGAGAAAAGTCCGAAGCCGCATCCGGGTATCGAACCTCGCATTGCATCTTGCATTGGTGGCAGGCGCTTTTACCGCTGCGCCACGGACCGCCCAACATACTTTGAGCGCTGAAAATTTATTGATCCCTTTACGAAAGTGTTTTTGACTGTGCAGCTTGGTGGCACACAGCGTAGAACATCTGCTCATCTAAATGGCGTAGCCATTTAAATTGTGTGAGCCAATCGTGCTGGAAAGAATGCGTGTTCTTTTTTTCACAATCCGATTTGCTTGTAGGAACTTCAGACTGTGTAGGAGAAGCCACTGATTTAGAGCTCGAGAACTCGAATTTCATGAGTCCGGCCATGCTTTTGTGACAGGAAGTGCCGATAGCCACTTGACCGGCTCCGCCGCGGAAGAGTTATATCTGTTAAATTTCTGTTGCTGTGCGTGCGGTACTGTTGCTGCGTTGGCGTTCGGCGCTCTCACAAAAGCTTTGGCGGTTCTGCTTGGCACGCGCGGCTGTGAAACGTGTTCACGATGACGCACTGGTGAATTTTTCAGTGCGTAAAGATCAAGCTTACCGCGTCGGAGCAAAATATTTTACGTCAGTCTGACGCAGAGCTCGGAAGACTAGTGCGTCAGACGTGGCTTTAGAGGGTCAGATACGCACATTTCTGCGTAATAATTATCACTGATTCTGTCACAAGACGAAGAGCACCTGTTGCCTCACAGTCTAGCGCCAGTTTGTCTGCCTTGGTCACTAGTTGCTGCACCTCTCCCTCAAACCGCCTTTTCTTTGCTTTCAACTCCCCCACTTCAGCCTCCATTGCTTTCCTCTTTTCACCCCTTTCTGCCTTTGCCTTTTCTTCTTTTTGCAATATAACCAATAACAGTGGCAAAAGAGAAGCAAGTTGTGAGTTTTGATGAGATTAAAAAAAAAACCAACATATTCAAGTTAAATCACATTACTAACCTTCCAGTTAACATTGGGCCCGTCCATGGATAGTTGAAGAAGGTTTCCATAGCCCAGCTCGGAGACAGTGGTAGAAAGCTTTTGGAGGATGTCGTTGGCTCTGGCATGTCCCAAAAACTCCGATGTCAGGTAATGTGACACCACTTTTTCCTCTTGCCACAAGCGCACATGAATATCCAGCTGTTTTAGCTTTAAGTTCTTGTTCAGGGTCTCATCAAACAACAGGACATATCCATTTCCACCGCGTACACTCTTCTTGAGCAGATCAACGAAGTACGGAGCCAAACCAAATGTGGCGAGATAGCGGGTTTTTGTTTCTCCGCACGCGTACATTTTTGCAACATCACAGGTGGGAAACATAGCAGCAAACAGGCGGCTGGTAGCCTCGCATGATCTGAAGCTCAAATGGCTCTGCACAACGTGGAGTGTGTGCAAAATTTCTGCCTTCAGTACGTCGGATGACTGAAACTGTTTCGCTATGCTTCGAATCGGAGTGGATACTGTGGATGCAACCGGTTCTGATGCAACTGCCACTGGTGTTGCTGAATTTGTCGATCCACCCGTGGTTTCCTCAGATTCTCTTTCTGTACTCTCGGTGGCTGACGATGCACTGATAAATTCCGTGAGACGGACGGCCGGTTCACTGGCTTTAATCAGTTTTTTGTGCTTGATCCCTTTGGCGTGGCTCCTCAATGCCGCTTCACCCATCACACGAATGTCAAACGTTTTCTTACACGCACGGCAAAATGCGGCATGCTTATTTCCTTTTGATTCACTAAGCCAGTCTTTCCATCTTGGCTTTTCGACCCAGTCATGGTTGAAGATACAGGAATTCGACAGCATCTTAAGTCAAACGTCTACCACTGGTCACAATTTTTCTCCGACTCCAACACACGCCAATTTACGCGGACGGAAGTGAAACACTGTCGAGTGCGCATCGCTCCGAGGGTAGGAGAAGGGAGTTCAGTTTTTAGGTCGGGTGACCTCCCTTATCGGTAGCAGACGACAGTAATGGCAACCTCCGAACGCGAGTGAGGGAGGGGAAATCCCGTGACCGATCGAGCAAGGTATCGTCAAAATTACGGGCTTTGAGGCAAAATAGAGCTTGGAATTTTAAAATTCAAGGACTTTTCAAGGATTTTAGGGTAAAGTTCTATTTTCAAGGACTAGAAATTAGGGTCTCAGAAATCAAGGTTTTCAAGGATGTGCGAACCCTGTACATGATTTTATTGGAAATCATATCAGCACCCCTTCTGTGTCCCACCTTTTGGCACTTAGTCATGTGCCTTCCCACACTTCTGGGGGGAAAAAAAGAAATAATAATGTGTTCATTTTGCCCTTTTTATTTTCCCTGTATATGACTAAGTGCCAAAAGGTCTCTCACAAAGAGGACAACTGGGTTGAAAATCAAAGTGTGACATAAAGTACCAGAAAATGTATTAAGTGATGTACACTGTATTGGCAATGTGTTTGTAAAAGAAAAAGATAATATCTCAAATGGTTTTTGAGAAAATGGCTGTTAAGATTTGTAAGTCTGGATATGTCGGACATCAGGTATTGCGACATAGTGCCTTTAAATTAGTGGGATAAAAAAACACAAATCAGTTTCTAAACAGTTAAAATAATAAGTAGTGGTCACAATTGACCTATCCAAACAATTACTGCTTTTTGGCTTAGAATGTTCTAATCCCCGAACATGATTTGTGTTGCAATACCTGACATCCGACCATATTCAATTTTTAAAACATTTTTAAAACATCCTACAACCAAGAAAAACACACTTTGTCATGTTATATACCACTCACAGGAATACATGCACACATTAGAGCACAATGGGAGTCTATCTTTGCTGCCCAAATATATTTATTGGCAGTCAGGGCCAGAATTTGTAACTTATGTCGAACATCAGGATTGCAGCAGATATCCCCAGAATAGTTATCAGAAGCCACAAACACAAAGCCTTTCCCCCAGTTTCAAGCTACAATATTTAACAAACAAAACAGATATAAAGAACAAACTGCATACACTAAGATACAGCTTTCTGATGTAATATACATGATGAAACATGACGTGCTAAACAGTCTGCGCCCGAAAAAATAAAACAAATATTCAAATAAGTTTTATCTGTGTACAGGCTGATGCACTATTTTAACTCTGACCCTCAGATTTAGAAGGTCCTAATGGCTATGCAACTGGTTGTCCAACATGGCTCATTTTAACAGTGCCTTTGCCCCCAAAAGTTCTACAATCCATATGTGTTGAACGTCAGGATTGCAGCAACAAATGTTGGCACAAGCCTGACGTCCGATACATTTTTTATCATTGCATTATTATGTTATGAAATTCACCTGTTTCTTGATCTCATTATCTTACGTTTGCGTCACAACAACTGCACGTCTCCATAAACGACAAAAATACATCGGTGACCCGTGTTCATTCAAATAACTCATTTACCAACTTGCATCGATTGGAGGTCAGATTTGCGACACGTGTTCGCGATCGAACGTCAGGTTGCTACAGCCATAAAATTTGTTATCACAAGAAATCATCTTCATTCTCCAACCTACTGCCTAAAATCGGTGCTGGAGTCTCGGGCGATTCAAACTCTTGAAAATGGTCCCTTACAATAAACATTTGGCTCTTTATTTTGTCTATGATTACACTCGAACGTCAGAAGTGATCGAACGTCAGATTTATGAAAACAGTTGCGACAAAATGTCACGAGTTGTAGCTCTCCATTGACAAACCGGACATTCAAAACAACCACGCTGGAATGTGGCCCATAATGCATCTATCATAACCGGACGATCGTAGACCAAAAAACCCAAAACAACTTTGTTAAACTTGTCAAATAGTTGAACGTCAGATCTTGCGACAAAAACTGGCCGCTCACAATTTTTGTGCCAGCTTAGAAAACTGTGACGGAAAAGTAAATTTAAAGCATATAAAATATTCAACGAAAGCGAAACAACGCAATGACGCCATTTCCGGTTTGGGTCAGCGTGCCTTTCGCTAGCACAAGTTTGCGGAAATTAAGATGCTGCTGTTGCGACAAATCTGACGTCCGACAGTGGCTACTTTCAAGAGCAATAAACAAAAGCATGGCTTGCCTTCAAATCTGGGAAATACACGGATTATAAGGTCAATCTTCCCTGAACATATGGGCATGGTTGGCACCAGGTTTGTTATTGTTGCTTTTACACGCGAGATCAAAACAGACCGACGGCATGTCATTGTCCGCTTTCCCGGGCCGATTTTTATTGGTGAATTCTGGCGTTTTACAGTATACTCACCAAACGGCTTTACCTTAGGTGCAGAAATTATTGCCAGTATATCTTCAATCATTCACACACACATTGCACTTGTTAAAGTCAACACGTGTCTTTTTAAACAGATTTTAGTTTCACGCAAAAGAGATCACTCACTTTTTGCTCACCTTTTGGCACTTAGTCATATAAATATGGCTGATCTTCCACATCTGTGTTCAAATATTGCTTCTTTTTTTTAATTGGTAAATGTGGTAAGGTAGCTCAATTCTGTGTGTGTGTGTGTGTTTCAGAGTGTGCATGTGCATATGTATACAGATTTCATTTTGTAAAAACAATAATAATATTACTAACCATTCAGAGATTCTATCTTGCGCCTTTTCTTCTCTTGAGTCATATTCTGGGGTCGTTTCTTGGGTGATTTTCTGCTGGATTTCAGACGTGGCGGTGCATTTGATACATCAAAAAGTGTGGGCACAGCATTGGGTATCAGCCGATCTTTCACTGCAGGTCGATAGAACTGACTATCCTCAAAGTGATTCCTACACAGGACACATGAAGCATTCAGCGCCTTGGCAGTCTTGTGCATCAGGTCTTGACGTCTGCAATTCTGTTTCCAAACATCACACCTGAAAAAATACCAATATAATTTGTGTTAATTTTATTATCACACAAAAACTGAAACAACCCATTCCAGGAAGTGGTAGGTGGGGCCAAGGGGTGGGTTGTTATTAACATTTGAATTAACATTAGCAACCACTGTATCACTAGCAATCTCTACCATTTACCTTTCACTTATAATTATATTCCCATAAAAAGCAGAGTGCCTACAGTCAGTACCTTTAATTGACATAAGCACAACAAGTCCAAATTTGAGCAGTCTGCTCATAAACTTGCCACACATGTATATGTATGCAGTTTTAAAAGCTCATCTTCATCCTCGTATCTCATTTTCTCAAAACTGTCCTCTGCACCCCTCCAGCCTTTAAACTGATATTTAACTTCCTCAGTTTTTAAAATACAGGGACCATTCTTATGTCGGCAGAGAGCTAGTTGCACGTAGTTTTCATATATAGTCATAACTCCATCAAAGTTCCGACTAAACCCTGGTTTTCTCAGGATGGGTCACAGATCGCTAATAGTAATACTGATCGGTAAACACGTGTGCAGAATGATCGGCACCAAAAGCTACATAAACTTCGAAGAAAAAAAAAAAAAACTTACCTTGCTTGTTCTGCAGGAAATCTGAAGAATGACCATCCTACGCAGTTCACAGAATACCTCGCATTAGTGCAATTAGGCGCAGCACAATGCTGGCCACCTTTGCGAGTGCGTTTCTTCTTCTCTCCGTCCTCCATTTTGACAGCCCGGTCGCACGCATTCAGGGGCAAATCACTCTAGCGAACTCACAAACCAGATAGGTGAGGCTAGCGCTGGCAGAATTGTCAGTACTCAAACGTAGGGGAATCACAGCGCTGGACAGACAACAGTTAGATCCCCTGCCCCCGCCTATCAGGCACCCAATCGCCAGCCCACAGAGAAATACGCAGGTATAGAATAAGACAATCATTTCCATTCCTAATAAGAATGGATCAGGTCTCTTATATAACCCATGTCTTTCTCCGGAACTTAGGAAGTAGGCAGGAGAAACATACATACACAAACATGAAGGTGCGCTACTATATGTGGTCGGGTAAATACCCTGATTTCCCACAGTAGATGCACAGAACATTACACAACAATGTAACGATACAAATTTTGCCTCGAGTTATACATGATACTCACAAACCAGATAGGTGAGGCTAGCGTATTTCTCTGTGGGCTGGCGATTGGGTGCCTGATAGGCGGGGGCAGGGGATCTAACTGTTGTCTGTCCAGCGCTGTGATTCCCCTTGGTTTGAGTACTGACAATTCTGCCAGCGCTAGCCTCACCTATCTGGTTTGTGAGTATCATGTATAACTCGAGGCAAAATTTGTATCGTTACATTGTTGTGTAATGTTCTGTGCATCTACTGTGGGAAATCAGGGTATTTACCCGACCACATATAGTAGCGCACCTTCATGTTTGTGTATGTATGTTTCTCCTGCCTACTTCCTAAGTTCCGGAGAAAGACATGGGTTATATAAGAGACCTGATCCATTCTTATTAGGAATGGAAATGATTGTCTTATTCTATACCTGCGTATTTCTCTGTGGGCTGGCGATTGGGTGCCTGATAGGCGGGGGCAGGGGATCTAACTGTTGTCTGTCCAGCGCTGTGATTCCCCTTGGTTTGAGTACTCTAGCGAACGCTGCTACGCTTTTTCAGGCCTACTGTCCAATCTTGGTCATCCATTATCTTTGCAGGCACAGAGCTTACCGCCGTTCTTTTCTGCGTAAAAGCAAACAGTGTCTGCTGTCCTTCGGCAGGCTTACGTATTTTCTTTGAAGGCATTTCTTTAGGGACGGAGAAACTTGATTTGTTAGCGGCGTAGATCTAACTGAGAGACAATCCTTCTTTCAAAGTGAAAAGTTTTCTGAGAATTAGGTCGGCTTATGGAACGCTGGTTCTCATTGGTCGAATAGTTAATGAGTGAACCAATTGCAGGCTAGAATCTGTTGAGTGGCGTGATGACCCCTGACACATTCCTACATCGATCACAGCGAACGGCACCGATCGAATTGTCAGGGTACCTTTTTCAGTTTCAGTCGAAGTCAGTTGTGGTTAGCTGGTGATGATGATGAACTTGAAAAGAGACAGGGACTTCCAACTTCCGTTGATTCCGGGGGGGGGGGGGGGGGGAGCGGGCCAGGGGAGTTGGGGGGGGGGGGGCGGGCTGTCTCGCTGTCTGTCTGCCGCTCCGTCGCGCAGCCGGCTGGTGGTAGTGCCGGGGCCGGGTGGTTGGTGGCGGAGGAGGCGGGTGGTGTGGCCGGGGGTCCGTTGCTTAGTGCCAGGCTGAGGGGTGTTGGTACGCCAACCACTCTAGCAGTTGTTGAATGAGTGGTGGCGGGGGTGGTGGCGGCCGGAAGAACCGTTGCTGGCTGAGGGGTGGCCTGGGGAGTTGGGGTGGTAGTGGTGGTGGCCAGTGGAGCCTCGGCCTGGGGGTCGGGCGCTGGAACGGGCGTGGTGGGTGGCGGCGCTGAGGTGGCAGCCGGAGGTGAGGTGGCGGCGTGGGGAGTAGTGGCTGGCGTTTCGTGTCACGGAAGCGCTTTGGTGGTCTCTGGCGCTTCCGTGGGCCGGTGGTTGGCTTGTTGATTGGTGGTGGTTGTGCGGTGGTGTTGGCCTCTTGCTGTGTTGGGTCTGGTGCTGTTCCCTTGTTTTCGCAGGCTGGGGTCTGAGGTGGTGGAGCGTCCGTTCCGCAGCCTCTGTGTTCCGTGGTGACTGGGGCGGTACTTCTTTCTTTCGTGGCTGTGCTGGGGGCGGCAGTTGCCGTCTGGCTTTCCCCGTTGGTTGTTTGTCTTGTCGCTTGGGCGGCTGTGTCTTTAGTCGCGGGGGCTTGGAGGTCTCTAATCGCTCCAGAGTGGACTAGCCACCTGGCGGTGACTAGAGATCGTTGATAGCAGTCACCCTTGGTGGACAGTAGGGCTGGTGTGGCGTCTTATAGCAGTAGAACTAGGTCGTCGAATGAAATTTCCCGGAGCCGGAAACCCTCCTCCTCAAGCGATGCCGGCCGGTCCCGAGTGAGTAATTCGGGAATGTCGACCGGCGGTGGGGAGGACGGGGCGTCCGGCTCCGAAGACCGCTCCGACTCGTCGTCCTGTTCTTCTTCTCCTTCGATGTCGATAATTTCTTCTTCTTCGTCCACCGGTGGCGGTGGAGGTTGCGCGGTGGTTGAATGGTTCGTTGATGGGCCGGTGTACCATCCGCTCTTTATTATGAATGCCTCCATCTCAGGGAACATTGGCGGTGGATTCCGTCGCATCGCTTCCTCTACGTAGTTTTTCGGTGGCGCCTGGGGAGTTTCAGGCTGTGTCGTTAGGTGGCGTATCGGTGGCGACATGGGTTGGTGTTGCCGTCTTGCTTGGTTTCTGGTGCGGGGCGTAGGCTGTTGTTGTAGTTCAGGGTGAAGGGCCAAATACTCTTCGGCCTGTTGCTGGTTGGTGCGTCGTCTGTTCGCCCTTAAAGGTCCTGGTTCAGCAATTAGTTAGAAGAGGACAGCCAAAAAAAAAATTAAAGTCCCTACCTGACACAAAGTACAACCCGTACAGGGCCCCGTCACATTGGATCCCCGAACACGCACGTTACTATAGCTGCTGTAGAGTGTCAGACGTCCTTGACGGCTGTCACAGTTCACGCAAACGGGTATACACTACCCAGTTGCCAAAGGTCACTTCCAGTAGCATCAGTCTGCACACGGGAATATATCCACGGTTCACGTGCAACCACGGGATTATCCAACCGCTGAACCTGCTGCGCGGCTTCTGAAGTCTTGCCGGAAAATTGTTCACCCACCAGAAAACATCGCTCCACAATGGCCCAGGGAATGTTGACGGTAAGTCCACGATGATATGCGTTTTCTTGCACATTTTGTTGCCTTGTATTTTAGCATTTCCTCTGATGTTCTTGGAAAGGCCCATCGCTTATGTGGTTGGTAGACACCATTCTTGTTTACGAAGGGAAGCTACTCCGAAGCTACTGTTATGGGGAAGCTATTCCCTTTGCCACAACGCCTACTTCCGGCTGTGCGAGATCGTAAACAAAAGGGAAAGGCCTTATACGGGCGATCGAGCAGTGATGTAATGTGATATTTCATGTGTGTTGTGGTGGTGGCGGTGGTGTGTATGTGTGTGTTACGATAAAGTATTATGTTACCTGTGCAATCCAACATATGGTAATGTGTTAGACTGCCGATCACATATCATTCGTATATATACACGCTTACGGCAGTGGCCTGTTCAGTAACTTGATGTTCTGTACCAGAAATGTTTTATAACATAAGGAAATTATCATCTTCAGACATGCTGAGTTGAGTGATTTGATGTGTTTTTCTTTCCCCACAGACAAATTGCTGTTCGTGCACAAGAAATGCACGTTGTATAATGCGTGCATCGTGCACCTGTTTGCAACGACAGACCGTGTGCATAAACTGCAAAGCTAAACTCTGCAGAAACAACGGAGAGGTAAGTTCCCAAATGCATAATAAATGCTTACAACATAAAATTAGTTTCATACCTTGCTCATTGTGTGCACATCTGCAAGCCATGTTGGATTTATTGATGAAGATGCCAGGTAGTACATGACACCATAATTATAGTTTATATACCAATCTCAGTTATGTTTATCAGATGGTAGGAATGGGTGACCTCCCTAAAATGACTACCAAAGGTAGCAGTAATAAAAACACAAAACCAAAAATACAACAAGTTGTGTATAATATATTTCACTTCACACAAAATGGTAAAATAGCATTGTTTAAAAATTGCATGCCACCATATTATCCCTGTATAATATATTTGTATTGGAATTAATAACAATGTCAAACATTCAAAAATTAGCTTTGGTGTCACATCTTTTATGTGTGTAAATTGTAATGTTGGTATTGTTGGACGCAGCTAAATGCTGGGCCCCATTTAGCAGCATTCATCTGTAATAATTTAATAACAAATTTCATTCAGTGCTGATAAAAGCTATAGGATTTCAAAATAAATGTTTTGTTATATGGACAGATTTATCTCTAACCCCCAAAATGGGGACCAACCAATTTAGTTTAAACTACTTGATTGATGACCTTTTTGGGGTCATGTGAAAAGAAGCCAGTATCAAATGTAGAACATGCATGCTAAATTTGCGGATTGTCCATTATTTCTGTGCTGTTCCCCTTTTCTTATGCCATAACTGAAGCACATTATCATCCTACTCTAAATTCCCTCAATCAAACTATATGTGTACACACTGGGTTGCATAATGAGGTCTTTGCGCACAGATTTCCCAGACTGTAAATATACTGTAGAACCAAAAGATCAACAACAAACATCTCGATGCTGAATGATATCTATTTTGTTTTTTTGCTTTGATGAACAGAAAGCTTTTAACCCAGTACATCCTCAGGCTGATTTTGGTAAAATGTGCTTACTGTCTTATAAAGGCTATATTACAGATTACGAGATTGATCAACCAGTTTGTTCAACGGCGGTGCCAGAATAAGGTGCCAAGTTATTCGGGCTTCACCCTTGAACTAACAGAGTCAAATTCATTTCACACAGTAGTGTATCAGAATAAAAAAGGTTAACATACCTACAAAACTACAAATACTATATACATCCCAGCCAGCACACCAATATAGGTCCAATATTGGCCCAATATTGGCTTAGATATTGGGCCGATATATGGGTGGCAATATTGGTCCAATATTGGAAGTGCAAGTTTGCCCGATGTTGGCCCAATATCGGCTAAATGTTGGCTGCCGAGCTGGATCCATCCTTGGGCCAATATAGTGAATGTTGGCTGCCAATATAGTGCCAAGCTGGAACCATCTTATAACCAGTATGGTGCCAATATAGTGCCAAGCTGGATCAATCCTAGGACCAGTATGGTGAATATTGGCTGCCAATATAGTGCCAAGCTGGATCCATCCTAGGACCAGTATGGTGAATATTGGCTGCCAATATAGTGCCAAGCTGGATCCATCCTAGGACCAGTATGGTGAATATTGGCTGCCAATATAGTGCCAAGCTGGATCCATCCTAGGACCAGTATGGTGAATATTGGCTGCCAATATAGTGCCAAGCTTAATCCATTCTGGTGCCAACATGCAGCAAATATTCTGCCAACCTTCTTCCAACCTGTATAGTATTGTGCCAGTTTTGGATATTGGTAATTTGATCCAGCTTTCAGTCATCTGAGGGAAAAAACATATCATGCAAACATATATAAATCTGATAGTTAGCTTCATTATGAGCCAACACTAGGCCTGGACAATTGCCATTTTCCCTTTGCATGGCAAGATCAAATCAAACGTTCATCAAAATATGAATACTTCTACGATGCATAGAAATGAAATGATTCGGCCGAAATAAAAATGAAATAGAAAGTGTCATAAAAAAATGTCACCTTTCCCATAAATGTCTGTGCCACAACATGACCATGACTACACGTTTAGAAGCACAATTTGCTTTTCACCAACAGGACAACACTGCCATAACTCCACAGCATATAGCCACCCTCCATGTGGAGACCCAACAGGCCAGACTGCGGCAAGCACCTCACCAAACTTCCGGAGTGTTCGCGGCAACATCAGCAAGAAACTCAGGAATAGCCAACAGTATGATGGAGGTGAACAGTGCTCCTGTCCGTGCTCAAGAGGCAGCTGCACGACGAGAGGCAAAGGTTAGTTATTACACATACTGATCTAGAGCAGATACTGCACTGCTTTGGAAGGTGTTCACTCTGCTACTGTGTGTATGTCATGGCATAATCTGCACATCTGAAACCAGCATCAATCAGAGCCAGTGTAAATCCATACAAAACAATAGTCGTTTTGCAAACAATCTATTTGTCTAAGTGACTGTCACAAGATGTATACAGATTGAGGCTAATAATGAATGGCTTTGACAAATGGAGTAAATTTGTGACTGCCAAAATTTTGGGGAGGTAGGGGGTGGGGGGGGGGGGGGTGTGGGGGACTTGCATTGCTTGCATGGTAACCTTTGATGTTATATAAATATGCTTTCAGGCCAAAATTGCGAGCATGTCTCTTGACGAGGCTAAAGATGCATTGAATCGTCTTGCGGACGAACAGCCCTTAGTGACAGCGCCATACATAGGTGTGGAAGCAGCGCCATATGAGCGTCTCACAACTCAGGACAAACCAGCCTTCTGCTCCTGTGGCAATTGCCTATTAATGGACTCTCACAAAGATCGCATCTGTTGCAGGTATTCCACGTGCATAACAGAGGAACACACATTTATTGACATCTGCATGAAACAATCAGTGGTTGAAATCTGTGGTGTCACTAATTACGGCCGCACCTTTGCCAATAAAAATCCAACATACAGCAATCGAAAATACCGACATTGTGCCTATAGATTTTTTCAACTGTGGCAGGAGGGTCATATGGGGCCTGGTAACAGGAAGCGTTGTCCCTCTTGTGTTGTAGCCAGAATCAGATGGCGGTACCCGGACCCCAATCAAACCTATACAGGCTATGCCTCGGCCAACGAGGGTATAAGTAGTGATGAGGACGAGCAAGTTGATTAGTACATTACTTGCAAGGGGTCTAGACTGTTATCTGATCCTGGTCACAATAAATGGTGATCAAAGGGCTTGCACTGTACTCGACAAACTTGCATATGCCAAAGTCAGTACCATAAAAGAAAGGGCTAGGCAAAAATAGCATTGTTGTTTATTCGGAAACTTTTATAACCAACAAAATTTCAAAATACTCACTTTAGGGTATAACATTTCTTACCATAATAATAAAATACAGGCCACCATAGGAGATCTGAGTACATTTATTATCCAGCAAAAGTGGCTGCATGGACTAAACAACTTATAATAAAGTTTAACTCTCTCACTAATGTGTTTGTGCTGATGATTCGAAATCGTGCATTGCCAGGAAAGTAATGGTTTGCTACCATCTTGCACCGGTGAGTGCAACAGTACCCTATTCAAAGACTTGGTAGCACATCATTTTGATTAGTGTCTGCATAACTGTCAAAAACATCTCAAATTACAATAGGTAAAAAACACACACTTTGGTATGCACAGTGTTGCAATTTTCGATTACTTGCAAAGCAATTCATTTTCTTTTTGCTTTTTCTATCCCTTGAAGTACATTTTGGGGTGTTCCACTTCTGTTATGCAGGTGGAAAACAGCAAGTATCCACTTTCTACTGACATCTATACATCCTGTTCAGTAATGTGCATCAGTCTGTAGACAGTGTATGCACAGCTTGTACATCTTGTGTGCAGAAAGCAGGTTTTCTGTGGATGATTCTTCGATCACCATTGTGTTTACTGTAAAATTAATGCATCATCTCATCGTGTATGTGACACCTACCTCCACGTCTTTGCTGCTGTTGAAAAACTGCATGAGCTCCTGGGTTTACCCGGTCATCTGCATTGCGCAGGTACAGAGCAAAACTGGAGGGCCTGCCATCACTGATGCGCTTGCCATACAGTGCTTCGAGGCATTCTTTCATCAGACCTAAAAACATAAGGAAAAAGAAAAACAATTTTCAGGTGTTTTGATTTTTGGTCCAAGGATGGAGAGTGTTACATTTGTTTCCACAATAGACTTGATTCCGATTAAGGGCAAAACTGAACTGTCCGCAATAAATGGACTACAAGCTTGGACAAACATGCAATAACTTTTTGTCCACTGTTTGCATAAAAAGACTAATAATTTGCAGTCATCATTTGGTTTGTATGGCGACAAATTCACATATGTAATAAGTCACTATTTGCACATGTTTGTACTTTTTTCAGGCAGGCTGTGCACAGTAAAGTATGCCATGTCTAACATACAGTGTTGTTCAATGTTTTCCATATGTTTCCACATTCATCATTACAAATCACATATATGTATCCGGTTTCATTTTCCATCCTTCCTATGTGTACATAAAGTCTTTAGCAGCTGCATAAAAAGTAGACCACACCTTCATGTTGACTATACAGTGACCATGTACACAATGTCTTCCTGTCTATAGTGGTCTGTAGTGGCTACCTGTCCCTGTCTATTAGGTGGCCATTATATAGTATTTGTTGTCGGTGGCATAATTTGAAACAGTATATATTTTTGCAAGCAGCATTATTTTCAGGCTAAAAATACCATGCTTTCATGTGAGCAATGGCATACTTTTGGTTTTACCATACCTGGAATATAGGCATATTCCTTCTCCACCATTGCTTGGTAGGCTACCCAGTGTTTGGTTCTTTTACTGTAATGGCAGAAGAGCACAGGATTGCCAGTCTGGGTGTAGTTCTTATTTCTGTTGCGGTGGTGGTTGTGGTCCAAGATTGCTAGCATGTTGCGCACCGCATATCCATCATAGCCAAAGTTCAGTCTTTTGGGACAGTAGTGAAGTAGAGAGTGCGAGTAGAAGCACTCAATTTTGGAGGTGTGGCGGGCAAACGTATAGTGGGTGAAGGAGCCCAGCAGGTTGGGGTTCATGATTACGCCTCTGCAACACAAAATAATGACAGAAGATCATATACAAGTGTGCACATACAGAGTTTCATTTAGTTATGTACAACCTACAAAATGGTACAGTCATGTCAGTTCATTTACAGTCTAACTCACCGTCAGTATAATACTAGTATGGTAAACAGCAGCTATTGCTGTCAGTCTATATTGGTGCCAGTTTGACCCACACTATGGAAGAATGTGCCCCTGCTTCTGATGTAAACACCCCCATGTGTAATACAGTAAAATCTGCATATAATGGCCACCTAATGGACAGGGACAGGTAGCCACTAATGACCACTATAGACAGGAAGACATTGTGTACATGGTCACTGTATAGTCAACATGAAGGCGTGGTGTACTTTTTATGCAGCTGCTAAAGACTTTATAATTGTGGCCGCTATAGCAGAATGAACTGTCACACATTTGCCAGAACACTTATGCTACAACTTATAATGGTGCCGACCTGTAATACCCCATCACCAACCTGAGAGTCTTGAAAGCCTTTGAGGTGGGGTCTAGGGGGGCAGGACTTGTTTCCTCATGCAGAGGGCCATGGTGGCATTTGCCCACAGTCCACCTGTGGATACCTGAAACCAAGGGGCAAATAGTGCAAAGCACACAAAAAAGGACAAGCAAACAGAAAAGTTGAAATATGTACACTGCAAATATGAAACATACACATATCCATGGTGATCAGAAATGGCAAAAACTGAAACTGCATTTTTGAAACATTATATTAACTATTTTCTTTTCCAATGAGACAAAATAATGGCTGCCTTCTCCTAAAACGTGCGTCCCTACATGATCAGTGCAATCAAATGAACAGCCTGAGCGTCCGGAAAATGTGCAGCCCCTGCAATTCATATGAGACTGGTAATTTGCAGTGTGGTACTTTCCATGTGCTAGCAGCCAACAAATTAGTTGAGTCGATAAATCTCCTCCAACAAAGTACGCCACACTCGATGATAAGACTGAAACATGTCTACCGTACTTTAAAATAATGGCATATATTTCAAACAATACCTTGAACATGCCAGAGTAGGGAAGCCCATCGCTCATGCATCACCTCGACATCTCCGGAGCAATGGGTAGCGATATACCAAAAATGGTTCACGACAGGCCTAACCCATGTTTTTAGGTGGCTGTTAGCACCTTTTGCAACAGCAAGGATACTGAAATAAAAATTGCTGATTGATAGACTTCAAATAAGCAACAAACTGAGCAGAATATTACGTTCTAGTAAATTATATATATGCTTAGAAATATTTCCTTATTTTACAAACAGCACGACATATCCTTCATGTAAGCACACTATTCAACTCACCTTTCAGCGATTCGCTTTCCTTTGTGCCAAATATCGAGGGAATGATGAAGATCCGGATGATCTGTGGCTGCAATTGAGTCAGTAATACAAGGCCATTAGTACTGAAACAAGATATGCATGAAAATAAGGTCAAAAATTGCACCTGTTTGAAGACTTTCTGGAACACTCCAGTTGTACATGTACTTGCAATGTAAAAGAAATAGTTACACGCGATAGAAACAGTCACATGTAAAGCGGAATGTACATGCAGCCCTCCCCACCCCCACCCCCCACCCCCCACCCGCACACACTGAGGTAACTGATCCACCACTGTTATGTGCTAGTATACAACTGATGTCACTGCAATGTGAACAGCAAACACACTGGTGTGCTAGGCTGCAGATGCACTCTACTGTCATGGTTCTATAGATTACCTAGCAAGGAGATCACAGCAGAGCTGGCATCGCTCACAATTTCTCGCACTGGTGTTGTTGCTCGCAGAAAGTTGAGGCCAGTCCCTGTATTTGCTGCTTCCATTGCTGCTGATCTTCTTGCTGTTGCTCGGCTGTCACCAAAGACCGCATGAACTATGACCCCTGAGTCATAGTCCATAAAAACAGTTGTGGATTTTGATGCACAGTAGCCTGTTAGAAAAATAAAATGTAAACTGAGAAATAGTTCTGACTGGGCATGTCTGCACATGTGGGTGTGTCTTCCCAAATATTGTTGGTTATAAAAATCCCAGTATGCCAGTGTCTCACATCATGCAATATACACAGTATGTGCATAACGTAATATAATACTCTGGTAAACACATGTGTACACAGCCATACACATGTACATGCAACCCAATAATTATTAGATGTGTACTGTCAATCTAATGTCAGTGTACTAAATTATGCACTTATGTAAGAGATCATGCTTGGTATCTTTCTCATGTTTATCCTGTTATCTTTCTCCTGTGCTATTATGCAGCACCCTCATAATCAGCTACTGCAAGTACAGATGCAGCTCTTTTCCAGACATTATACCACATTTGACATACTGATAAGACTATTCCTTACATGGAAACATAACAAACATGAAAGGTACATACCAGGGGAGTCATAGCGTGTGTCCACTGCAACAATGTGTCTATCATCTGACTGTCGCATTTGCTGCATGTGCCTCTGGTAAAAAGACTGGCCCACAAAAGAACAGATAAAAAGTGTCTGAAGAAATAACCAAGTATCAACCTTTACAGAAAATGAAAAGAAAAAATACTCACATGCATGCTTCGCCAAAAGCCATAAAAAAACATGAAAGACTTTAGGATGAAAGTATACATGTACATTGCGTACAATGGCTCCCCCTAACATATAACAATTACTTCACTGCCTAATGTATATTTGTATGTCAGGTTTATGTGCACATGCAATAAAGATATAACAGATGTGTATATATGCATTTGTCTAAATCTGTGTATACACACATTTTGGGTAAATTGGTGTGATTATATACTGACCTTGATGGGTTCAAACAGTAGGCGCTGCAGCCGGAAAAATGTTGACTTTGATGGTATTTGCAGTTTTATGAATCTTGCACCCTGTGCAAACTGACTATACGTCATTCCACTTAGCAATACCATCAAAGTCAACATTTGCCCGGCCATCCCCCGCGCACCATAGTAGGCTGTTGTGCTGTACACTTGAGTGCACTTGTCCTAAAAGTATAAAGAAAAACAAGAAAGGAATTATTGGCATCCATGCCCAGTGAGCAGGAAATCAGCATGTACATGCAAACTGATTTATATGTAGATGCAGCATACAGTGTGATAGCTGCCTCCATAATTGCATCAGTTCTGTCTGTCTGCCTCTAAAACAAAGTTGCATAATGATCACCAGCAGCAACAACAGCAGCTGCAGCAAAATCCATCACACACACACACACACACACACACACACACACACACACACACACACACACACACACAAACACACACACATGTACGCACAAATGCATGCACACACACAGTTTGATCACCTACCTCGCCACTGCATGTATATTTTACAGTCAGAGATGCCATGCGTGGTGTGTTCTGCACTGTTGCCAGATTTGGGGGGGCTCCACAGGTGCGGCACCTAGTCTGCTTGACCAGATCTACAAAGGTCTGTTCCGAAATCAAGTAGAGTGGTTGGCGCAGATGTTCACTAAGCATCTCTTGTGCCACCTCATTTGCTGTTGAGCTGAAAGTAGGAAACAATATTCCATTCTATGTGTAAGTTATACACATGTAACACACATGCAAGCTATTATATACACTGAGAGCACAGACACATACATGTATAATGGCAAAGTAAACATCAAAGGTCATAATTATTCAAGTGAGGAGGAGGAGAGATAATGGCAATGATTCTGTATTTTACAACAGTGAAAGTTTTTGCTGGCACAACTATTTTCGAACTTGCCGTTGCTAATATAATCGACACATAATGCACAAATTAAGAGCATATTGTATTGCAAATAAAAATAATTAAATTTGCAAAAAAATTAAGAAAGAAACACATGCACACACACGCAAACGCAGAGAGTGTGAGAAAGAGATAGTACCAGTCTATTTCTTCCTCCTGTCCCTCGTCATCTTCCACATCTTCCTCATCCTCTTCGGTGTCTGTGACCATGATTTCTCGGAATTCTTCATCCTGTACACCCAAACACTGTTTTTTTTTCAGCACGAAACTTATTTCCCTCATTCGATGGAACCGATCACTCTTGTCCACACACATACACACACGCACGCACACCATATCACAACACCACGGCAACACAAAATGACATAATTTCGTTCCCCTAGTATTTGTTTACATTTCGTACTGTTTGTTGCTTAGCATGGGAGTGGCGTCCCCTGATAGCACATGTTCAAGTTACTTCCCTTCCTTTCGAAAGGCGGCTACCTGGACTGTTGCATGGCTTGTGTTTGGAACTAAGTGCTGTACAAAATGCTATTTTGCTAAATGCTCGGAGGAGAAAACTAAAAAGTGCAAACTATGTGGTGTTAGACTTACCGTCAGCATTTGCTGAGCCATGTTGGAGCCGGCGGTATTTGTAGATTTTTCGGCAACCCGTAGTTCTGTGAGACTTCCTGCAAGTTGGATAATACTGACAATCCCGTGGTTGCACGTGAACCGTGGATATATTCCCGTGTGCAGACTGATGCTACTGGAAGTGACCTTTGGCAACTGGGTAGTGTATACCCGTTTGCGTGAACTGTGACAGCCGTCAAGGACGTCTGACACTCTACAGCAGCTATAGTAACGTGCGTGTTCGGGGATCCAATGTGACGGGGCCCTGTACGGGTTGTACTTTGTGTCAGGTAGGGACTTTAATTTTTTTTTTGGCTGTCCTCTTCTAACTAATTGCTGAACCAGGACCTTTAAAAGGGCGGCGTTCTGCTTGTTCGAAGGCATGGCGTGGTGCGCTGTGCGGTGAACCCTCCACGGCGCGCTGTGACTTGCAGCTTGGCTTGATTGTAGCGTGAGAGGCGCAGTGTCCTCTCTCTCCGGCTGCTGTGAGTCGAATGTGGTTAGCTGGTTTGTTTCAAGCATCTATTATAGAGTTTGTGCAAGAAATAAACACACTGCTGGCGCGTGAACGTAAAAACGATGCGCCCGATGTCGTGCACCCCGGAAAAGCAATGGGCCAACATGAGACTCGGTGCATCAATTGGCGCGGGGCGCGTTCCAAAAATGAACCCTGTATATTGCTTTCATAATCTCGATTTCATATGAACCGCAACAAATGAACCTGAGAGTCTAAATATGAATCTGTACCGTCTGTGTTGGGCTACTTCGAGGGTTTCATCGTGATTTCAGGTTAGTCCGATGATTATCAGACCAACGCGCTGAATGTGAGAGGGGTGGGGTTGGGGTTGAAGCAGCCTAATGGAACAAGCGGGGGGGAGGGGTGGGGGGGTGGGGGGGTGACGACACACTGTACGCATGATGGCACAGTCATGAACACATGTATGGCCAACGTGAAGGCGATGAAGGTGTCCTCACGGCGGCCGCCGACAATGACCGCTGGAAGATGTTCATGGAGTATTTTAGCTTCCTCTTTGTCAGTCCCGCTCAGGGTCGTAAGTTAAATAATCGCTAAAGACAGTCTGCGTGTCACGGACGGGTGCACTGCGGGCGCCGTTGGCAGCAGAATTGCTGACTGAAAACAGTAACGGGGGTTATAAACAATGTCAATATTTGTACGGTTTGGAGTTTCTTCCAGCTCAGACACTCCACCGTTTTTAGGTTATGGGCATTTACATATTTGAGCAAAAAAAAAAAAAAACAGAGGATCGTTTAAAATGTGTGCTGGTTTGCGAAATTGGACCTTACGGCCTAGAGCCGTACGGTCCAAAATCACAGACCAGTACAGAACTCGTTTTCTGTGATAACCGATGGTTGTATAGTTGTACCTTGAGTCACATGTCCCATGTTTTCAGATTATTTGTTTGGAAAAAGACAACAGTCGACTTCGCTTATATCAAGGTCGGATGTAACAAAAGTCGGATACAACATCACTTTTTCAGAGGTTCCGACACAACATTGTTTGTAAACAAATTACTTATTCGCTTATAACACACTTTGGATACAACAGCAAGAAAATATAAGTCCCCATACGATTTGTTATATCAACGCTTACTGTTAGTTTACTTTACTGGTTATTTTCATACATGTGTGACTTCAGATTTTTCCCTTGTACAAATGATTTTTTTTTTTTAACTTGCAATACTTTCGTTTGTACATGTTTGAGTGCATCCAGCAACTCTTGTCTGCCATTGTGTTTGTTCTCTACAGATTTTAAAATAATTATGATAACAATTTATTGTCCCAAGGGCCAAGTCGTCTTGCGTCATTGGCATATATAATTATGCGGTGTTTTTATTTCTTTCAAATTGCTTATTCTGAGACTGTTTTACCAAACATTTATTCAAGAGGTGCATATATACGATTTGTCAAATTGTTATTGCAATGGTTTTATTTATTTGTGTGTTATGTATGAGTTTTTAATGAACGCTTAACTCCTTCCCTGCCACTGGACGTACATTTTGTTTCTAAAATTTTAAGTTCAGTCCACGAACAAAAGTCACAACCGTGCGAATTAAGATGGATACAAATTGGTCTCAGCAAGAGGCATATATCCTCATGAGCCCCCGCACTCGCGGGGGCTCATGAGGATCTATGTCTCTTGCAGTTGGATCGCGTTCCATTTTCTCGGCAGGGAAGGGGTTAAACTGCTACTAGCTATACCGCTCGCGGCGGAGCAACGCCTCTTTTCAGTCGAGCGGTATCGTTAGTCGCAGTCTAGGGGCTAATCAGTGTGTGATTGGGGAACCAAGGCGTGAATCGCAGGCCAGCACACAATCGTTGATGATTCGGTTTGTTGATCTAGGCGCCATGGTCACATTGTCTTCACGATCTTGTTTGCTTGTACTGCTGAGCCCATTCTGAATGACCACCCTTGTATGAGAGGTCACCTTTAGGACAGGTGCTCTCTAAAGAGAAGTCAAGTGAAGAGAAGGGCAGAAAGTGTCAACTGTCTTTGCAGACTGTCATTAACTCTTAAACTCCCAGAACTAAATGACTTCCATTCTGTAGAATGGAAGTCATTTAGTTCTGGGAGTTGAGTTAAATGATAGTCTTTAATGACAGTTGACACTTTCTGCCCTTCAAAACTTCTCTTAACTCATTCTACCCCAACTCCGAAACTCCAAAATTTTGCCGGTGTCCTCTGAAGACTGCACTCTAGTGCAGGACACAGATCGACCATGATAGTTCAAGGGTGATGCCAGAATAGCATGGCGCCCATAGGCGCCAAGCTATTTTGGCATCCCCCTTGAACTATCATGGTCGAACCTTATCTTATTGTCTGGGGTAGAATGAGTTAAGAGAGCACCTGTCCTTTAAAACCACTTTTAATGTTAATAAAAGGGCGGTGGTTCAAAACAGGTTCTGCAGTGCTGGATATTGTTATGATATTATACTTCAGTACAGTGTATTGAAATACTTTGAAATACAGTGTACATGAAAGTTCGGCATTTTCTCCACCATGTTCAGTCTCTTTATCTCATTTTATTTGGACTGCAATAAAACTTTTAGAAGCAGACGATGAACTTCTTGTGACTTCTTCCATCAGGACACAGTCAATGGATGATAGCTCAGTCATTGATCAGCAGTAAAACAAGGGTAGCGTGAAATGGCACACTTGTTATTTCTTAATACCATTGTTAACCCTTTTCGTGTCGGTAGCTGTTTTTGTCGCGATGATTCTTACAAAAACCGCTACCGACACGCAAATGGTTAAAGAGGTGGTCGTCTGTGCAACGATCATTCCTTGTCTGTTTTTGGATGAGACATGATGATGATGATGATGCAGGATATAGCTGTTATGCAACTCAATGCTGTCTCATAAGCTGTTCTGTATACACAACAGGAAAACAAACGCATCATACAAAGAAAAAAAATGCAGGAAAAAAAATTAACGAAGACGATAGTTGAATGAGAGAGAGAGAGAGAGAGAGAGAGAGAGAGAGAGAGAGAGAGAGAGAGAGAGAGAGAGATAGAGAGAGAGAGAGAGAGAGATTGCATCTGATCCATTTACATATACATATTTTTAGTAGTATTACTGATAAATTTAAATTTGCTGTATCAAAAAGTAATCGTGCAAAGCAAATGATGAACAAGAATGTCTTGCCACTGCAAGTTCAAATCACATTTGTTAGGCCCTAACCGTTTCCACGCCCCAAGCTTCGGTACAAACCAGTTCCAGTCTCTAAAATCTGCACATTCTTTGGATCTTTACTACCAGTTTTCTACGCGTGTTAAAAATTCGCTTCGACTATCATTTTATATTCACACAGAGGAATACTTTGTCCCGTCTAAGCGTTCACCCACTCAAACAGCTCACAGCTGCGGCCATTTGCAAGCGGAAACGAGACTTCCGGTTTCATGACTAAGCTTGGGGCGTGGAAATGGTTGAGGTGTAACAATATTCACTCACTCGCTCACTCCACAAAATTAAAACAACAGCACAACAAAGTGAGCAGAGGGCTAGAGATAGGTGAAGAATGTCGCCAGAGTCTCAGCCCGACTCGAACCTCCCTAACAAGGCGCAACGCTAGGCACAGCCCCAAGTCACCTAAACACACAATTACACTTTCTTGTTTCCTACTTGACTAAAGCTAGTACATATAAAGTATCATTTTTTTTGCGCAAAGAACAACAAAACTTCAGCCGTGAAACACAACATCGCGACTGAGACGGATCGACTATGATAGTTCAAGTGTGGTGCCTGAATAGCTTGGGACCTCTAGGCGCCAAGCTATTCAGGCACCACCCTTGAACTATCAAGGTCGATTTATCTCCTGAACCGAGATGACGTCTTTAGAGGACATCTTCCCGAATACGAGAATTCCGATTTTATGTCGCAACAAAGGCACGCATGTGGAAACTAGTGCAATATCCAGGCCAAAGCTACAAAGTTATTTTCGGAAGAATCACATCACTGCCATATTCACATCAAACCGATAGACAATCCTATGAATATGATAAATTGAATTTTGCGCCTCTTTGTCCATGTTCGGGACCGCCGCTTCGGCCATTCCATCCATCCTGCAAGCGACAAAATGACTTATTTATTTTTATATGACATGGATTCTTATTAGCTATGTATACCATGGCTGCGTGGGATATGGGCCTATATTTGCAGCAGGGGCGGATCAATTACCTCCCGGGGCGGAGGGTTAGGGGGGGGGGGAGGAGGATCTCCTGATTAGAAAAAGGGACTTTGATTTAAATAATATTTGGTCTGGGGGCAAGGATTTGGGTTCTGGAACCTCTTGGATGACCCCTCCCCCCCCCCCCCTTTCCTGCTTATGAAGAACAAGAAAAGAACAAAGAAGGAAAGAAATACGCTTACAAGGTCGACAACCAACAAAGAAAAACACGCGTAAGAAAAACAAGGACAACAGCCGACAAAAAGTACTCTTCAGAAAAAAAGACTCCTAAAACAACAACAACAACAACAACAAAACAACAACAAAGAAACAAAACACGACCACACTTTGAAAAATCAAAGGGGGGAGGGGGGGGGGAAGCAAAAAAAAAAAAACCAAGAAAAAAACTCGCACGCTGCAAAAAAAACAACAACAACCAAACCAATGCAACTGTAATAACAAACGAAGAAGAAAGAAGCAAGTTTAGGAAAAAAAACAAAACAAGTCTGCTAACTTTTTCAAAGCATACAGACAAGGAAGGCTGCAACGGGTATCTTTTCGTGATCACAGTGGTCACGCACGATATTTTGTGATCGAAACCTCTCTCTCTCTCTCTCTCTCTCTCTCTCTCTCTCTCTCTCTCTCTCTCTTCTCTCTCTCTCTCTCTTATATTTTTGTGCGTACGCGTTATGCGCGTACGTATGTCTGGAGTGCGTGTCCGAGAGCGTGTGTGTATATGTGTGCGTGTGTGTCTAAGTGCGTGCGTGTGCAAGTTTGTGTGTGTGTGTGTGTGTGTGTGTGAGCGTGCGTGTGCATGGGTATATGCGGGCGTGCGTGCGTGAGCGAGTGCATACATGCGTCAGTGTGTGGTATGTGTATGTTTACATGTCTATGTCATTTATGTAGTAGATGTAGTAACGGCAAGTTTGAAAACTGGTCCTGTTACCAATAACTTCTACCGTTGGAAAATAAAGGTTCATTGTTCATTGTTCTCTCTCTCTCTCTCTCTCTCTCTCTCTCTCTCTCTCTCTCTCTCTCTCTCTCTCTCTCTCTCTCTCCACCAAAAAAAAAAAAAAGAAGAAAAAAAAAAAACAAAATATACTTTATCACTGTTACAATTATACATCCACTTCTCAGACGATTTTTCTCCAGGTTTCAGTCTGCGGTTTTAAGAACAATGAACTTGCTGACACTAAGCTTGCCTTTATCTGTCTCCATCTGACAACAGGCGCGACAAACACGTCCCCGCAGACGACAAAGTGAAATAGTGGATTATTTTATCATTTTTCCTTTCAGAATGAAAAGCAGTCGCAGTTTATGATCGTATTCTAAGTATCACGTGTAGATCGCAGTAGATGGATCTACCGTGGCAGCTCAAGGGGAGTGTTTGGTGAGCTTGGCGCTTTTCCAGGCGCCAAACTCACCATGCACTCCCCTTGAACTGTCACGGTCGGCGCTATTTGGCTGTGGAGGGGAAAAGAGTTTTGAGCATGCACAATTATCCGATTGTCGCCCCCTTTTGTGCGCACGACAAGTGGTTTTGTCCATCAAGACCTCCCCCCCCCCACACACACACACACACGCACCCCTCCACCCCCCCCCCCCCCCTTCAACTTCCTCCCCACCTCCTGCTTCCCTCACGACCCTACCTATCATCTTGGCTCTTCCAACTCCCGACCAACACCATCTCACAGTAGGTCTCGCCACCCAGTAAGCAAAGGTCCTTGGGCCCACGACGGCCGCAGTGGGCCCGCGCACGGTTGTGCGCGGGCCCATTGCGGCCGCCGTGGGCCCAAAGACGTTTTGCTACCGGGACAGAGTCCTCGACCTTAGTCCCAGGTCAGTTGAAGAGACGTAACTTTATGTATTGCAGGGACTGAGCTTGTGTGAGCGACAATGTAACAGTTGCCACAAAACTCACGAACACTATCTGGCGTCTACTTCCCCACGTGCTTTGTGACAAGTTGCTTCAAATGTCGCTGAGGGTCCCCAAAATGCCTCGACTGCTGTGTTACAGTGAGTGGAGGCTGTATGAGATTTGCGATAATTTGCTTCAGATGTGGCTAAGGCTCCCCCAAAACAGCCTCGACGGCTCAGTGACAATTTATTACCAGTCTCCACAAGCAATCATCATAAAGCTCTCGAAGCCTCCATGAGCCACCAAATATATTGACGAGCAAAAGAAATGCGACATGATTAGACTCATCGGCAACACTGAAGACCAATGACGTTGCATTCTTTTGCTCGTCAGTATATTTTTTTCACAAAGCGCTCGGAGTGACAGTAGTGTCCACGAGATTTGCGGTAATTGTCACGTTTGTCACCCCAAAAATCTTTGAGGAAACAGGTATCGAATTCACTGAAATCAGGCGAGATTACACGCACGCACGCACGCACGCACGCACGCACGCACACACACACACACACACACACACACACACACACACACACACACACACACACACGCTTTTCTCGTCCCCGGCGTTGATAACACTTCAGGCAGTGACTACCTATGTCAACCTTGTAAGACTGAAACAATTTGCACTAACACAAATACCATACAGTTTTATAGATCGAACGCAGCAGTCAAACGCCTTTCCCGTCTTAGATCTGCAATCATCCAACACTAAGAAGCCACCATCTTCGGTTTTTGCTAGTCTTTCATTTTCCAATTACAGCCTGTTTAGTCACCATCATCTGCGCGGAGTGTCTCAGCCAGTCACCATCATCTGCGCGTGTCTGTCTGCGATTCTGGACCTTATGACCTGTGGCCGTAATGTCCAAAATCACAGATCAGCACTCGCTTCCTATGACTACAACGTCTATTACCTTTCTTGTCACTACCCACCCTGGGAACAATAGTTTTTATGGGGATTACTTTGTCTCGCGCAGGGATTTCACAACCAGGGCGTCGCTAGGTCCCGCTGTCACATTTACAAGAGTGATTCCCCCTTAGAGAGCTCTCGCTATTAGGAGACGAGAAATATCATCTGAAAATCCAGACGACTTTTTGCCTATCCAGGAGAAAAGAAACATAATTAAATATGCACGCTGCAGATATTACTGGAATCGTTTGCAGATGCGCATGAAAGTCGTTGCCCCTTGAAGAGTTACATGGCTTAAAGGTGAACTCTAAAAATGTGTAAATTTCCACTGAAGACATTTTTCGACAGTGTGGGACCATGAAAATTGAAAAAAGTAGAAATAAATAATGCAACGAATTAACAGAAGAGACATTGATCCCGGGAACTCATGAAAATCTGTGCCTGGGTCAGATAAAATTGACTTGCTGAGAGACTTTACAGGGAAGACAAGAAGAGTGACCGGTGAAATGGCAGGCCGGCTAACTACCCTCCACGACTTGATCTTTCGAGATCGGCCGTCTTGTAGAGATAAAAGTATATTCAACCGATTAATATCAGAAAGAGACATAGATTCTCATGAGCCCCTTCGACTGCAGGGGCTCATGAGGATCTATGCCTCTTGCAGATGCCATGGGTTGGGTAGGAGATTTTAAAATGAAGTCGTGATCCCTATTGTGCTGAGGGAGTGATTGTGTGGTCCGGATTAAGTTTAATGGAGCAAATAATTATATACAAAGAGCTGCCCTTTGTTTTCGAGACTGTAAAAAAGGGGAGGGGAGGATTGCGGAGTCATGGGCGCGGAGGGCGGTGCCTGCATAGCCACGTGTTTGAGCATGTGGTGACTAAATGAAATTGGCAGCGTAGCAGATTTCTTAATAAAGGCCTATTTATTGAAATGACGCACGTTTTGTAGGTCGTTTCTCAGCTTTGAAAGTATGTTTCGAAGTCAAGTACACAGACTTGTGTAGGTCACTAATGGAAAGCATCTGCAGTTATTACACCCGGCCAACCATTGCCACGCCCACTGCACAGGTAAAATTTGGTTCCGGTCCGGCTCTACGATTTTAAAAAGTTATTAGGATGGGGGGCCGTCCGTGGTTCAGCGTTTAATCCTTATAATTCGGAATACACCAGTGTGTGAAATACGTTTGACTAAAATAGTTCAAGGATAGTGCCAGAATAGCTTGGCGCCTCTAGGCGCCAAGCTATTCTGGCACCACCCTTGAACTAAAGTCATTGGTCTATATCTTATTTGTAAGTGCTATAATGTAGCTTGCAATTGGCAGTGTACAAATTTGAAGCTTTTAGCCTCCGTATGATATGGGTTAAGCGCCTGCCACCAATGGTAGAGGTGCGAGGTTCGATACCCGGCTCCGGCGTCGGACTTTTCTCTGCCTCTAGTAAGTGTCACCGTTAATTCGAGCGGGCGGTCGGGGGTTCTTTCTACGGGTACTCCGGCTCTTCCGACTTTGGTATCAGTTTCAGCCTACTTAATCAAATTTCAAATACAAACGATTTAAAAATGTCCCAAAACCTCAGTAGCTCGCTTGAGCTTGCCCTTAGCACGACGTAAATGTTCTGTGTTTATGTACAGTGTTTGAGTGAATGCGCGTGATTCACGTGAGCGTGCTTGTTGGGTTCAGATCGCGGCGGCTCTTTGAGCCGATTTTCAATTGGGATAAAGCACCTATATAATGCGCTGACTGATTAATTGATTGGTCGATTTACGCCACTGTTTTCTGTATATGTTAAAACTCGGTTCGACTATCATCTTCACTTTCCAGAGAGAGGAATACTTTGAACTGTCTCAGTAACGAATCAGCCAAACAACTCACAGCTGCGGCCATTAAATTTTGCAAGCGGAAAAGATACTTTCGTTCTTTTTATTTTTTTTGTAATTGATTGATTGATTGATTGATTGATTGATTGGTTGGTTGGTTGGTTGGTTGGTTGGTTGAATGACTGACTGACTGATCCTTACATGCTTGCTTGCTTGATTCGTCACCCAGTGCTGAATTATCAGATTATTATAAGAGTATGGGGCGGTCCGTGGCGCAGTGGTTAAGGCGCCTGCCACCAATGCCAAAGGTGCGCGGTTCGATACCGGGTTCCGGCGTTGGACTTTTCTCCTCTGGTAAGTGTCACCGTTAATTCGGGCGGACCGTCGGGGGTTCTTTCTCCGGGTACTCCGGTTCTTCCACCCCCCCCCCCCCCCCACTTTGGTACCGGTCTCAGGCCACTTTACAAATTTCAAATACAAGCGATCAAAAATCTCTGTAACTTCAGTAGCTGACTGGCCCTTCGTTTGTCTTGTACTGTGTTTGTCTTAAATGGCGTAAATCCGTGTCTGTTTCTTGAGTGTGTGTGTTGGGTTTCAGGCGCGGCGCTTTGAGTCGATTTCCCCAAAATTGAGAAAAAGCGCCTATATAATAACGGTATTATTATTATTAGTAGTAAATTATCGGATTTTTGTTCTGCCATCGGATACATACTTGAATGTTTGGATGCCTCAGACGTGGACAAGTCCCCGATCCGAGTCCACTTTGAAGGCTGTATCTTGTCGCTTTTCACAAAAAAGTTACTTTAACTCATTCAGCCCGACGGCCGTATTTCCCCAAATTTTGAGGCGTCATCTAATGACTATGCACCAGTTGCAGGAGATGGCTCAACCATGATAATTCAAGGGTATCGCCGGATTAGCTTGGCGACTGTTGGCGCCAAGCTAATCTGGCACTGCCCTTGAATTATATATATATATATATATATATATATATATATATATATATATACATATATATATATATATATATATATATATATATATATATATATATATATATATATATATATATATATATATATATATATATATACGTAACAGAAAGAACACTTTCCGTCTGCAATAAGCATAGATTCAGACAATGACAAACTCGACAACACTCAGTCACTACTGACTCGCACGGCTGACTGCTACGAAGACGTGAAAAACTGGGTGACAGCAAACAAACTGAAACTGAACGACGACAAAACGGAAGCCATGCTGGTAGGCAATCGCCAGAAACTCTCCCAGCTCCCTCCCTCTCTCCACCTTCAACTCGATAGCACCCCCATCTCCCTCTCTGACTCGGCCAAGAACCTCGGCGTCATCCTCGATTCCTCTCTGTCCATGACCAGCTTCGTCTCCGCCACGACACAGGCATGCTATTTCCACCTCCGCCGCATCAGTCAGATCAGAAAATACCTCACTACCGAAGCTGCCACCAAACTTGCTGTCTCTCTCATCTTATCTCGCATCGACTATTGCAACTCTCTCCTTTCCGGTCTCCCTCACTCCACCATCTTCACTCTCCAGCGCGTCCAGAACAATGCTGCCCGCCTCGTCCTCAGAAAGAAAAAATCCGACCACATCACACCCCTGCTCAAACTCCTCCACTGGCTCCCAATCCCCCAACGCATCCAATACAAAGTTCTGTCTCTCTGCTACAAATCCCTGAACAACTGCGCTCCTGCCTATCTCTCTAACTTACTTCACCCCTACACACCTTCCCGCTCTCTCCGCTCTGCCTCCGACCCTCTCCGCCTCCACATCCCTCGCACCAAACTTAACACTTTCGGCCCCCGCTCCTTCTCCGTCTACGGTCCATCCACCTGGAACACTCTCCCACTCTCTCTCAGTCAGAAACACTCTCTCTCCTCCTTCCAGTCCGCCCTCAAAACTCACCTCTTTCAACATTTTTAGCACTATATCACCACACTCCCCACCCCAAGCTGACCGTCGTAATGTATTTCACTGTTTGTGGTACGTGAGTCATTGTCTAAAGCGTGCGCATGCGTGCGCGAGTTGTGAGTGTGCGCTTAGAGTTATAATTATTATAAGATAAGCGCATTATAAATACCGTAATTATTATTATTATTATTCACATGAACGGTTCCTGCGTTCGCCGGAGCTCATGTGAATCTATGCGTATTGCCGACTAGGATCGTCATCAGTTGCTCAAGCCGAGGGTGTTATTTGGGGTTATGCGTAGTTGGAGGGAGAGTGGTTCTACGCGTGACTTTTTAACAAAAGGAACCGCCTGCGTATCTGATGGTCGGCTTCGTGTACAGAGGACGCAATGAATACAATGATGGCACTCCGACTTGCAAAGCGTCTTTTTTTTTTTTCATTGGACAGCTCTGGACACGGACTCTTCCCCCATTCCCCCCCCCCCACCCCCCCCTCTCCCAATCCCTTTTTTTGTTGTTGTTGACCGTTCATTGTTTCGTATTTCTTTATTTAGAATTCTCAAAGCACGGTTACAAGAGGGAAGTGGGATGGTCCTTAGGGGCCTGACGATCGACCTATTTACTGAATGTGAATACCGCTGCGCCACCTCGTGCGCAAACAGTTAAGCACACATACTCATTACAGCAACCGCTTCGTATTGAGTTTGTGCGGTTAACGGTTGCGCACGCGGTGGCGCAGCGGTATTCGCATTCAGTGAAAGCTCGATCGCCAGACCCTTATGGCATGGTCGTAGTTGAATTTTTTTAATTTTTATTTTTTTATTTTATTTTATTTTTTTCTTGGGGGGGTGGGGGTGGGGGGGAGGAGAATGGCAGGGGGTGGGTGGGGGGAGGGGTTATGTTCAGTTTGGGATGCGGGGAGGGGGGTGGGTGGGGTGGGTGGTTAGTGAGGTAAACTGGCCTTCGGTCAGATATCGGCCTGAGATAGCTGGAGTGTAATCGGCGTAGTCGGCGCAAGTACCTTTTGTTTATTGAAAATGGAATCAGTCTCACGGTGTTGTAGGATTGTAGGCAGATATTTAGCCCGGGGGAAGGAGAGGGCCCTCTTACCACCACCCCCCACCACCACCCCCCACCACCCCTCCCCCCCAAAAAAAATAAAATCGAAATACGGGAACTCAGTGAGACCGGAGAGACCGTGTCAAGCACATCATTCTGTGTAAAACTAAATGGCTCAAAAATGAAACGGGAAGATGGGATAGGGGAGCGGGGATTAATACCAGTTCGGATTTTTGGGAGGGTGATGCGAAAAATTGTTTCACCACTCGCCTCTCCCGACCGTCTACACCCCACTTCCCGCAACCCCCCCCCCCCATTCCCCCACCACTGCTTCAAAGCATGGCATGCATTTGGCGCCGGTGGTGAAACAGCACGTCACGTGGCCTGACCTCCATCAGCATCCATTTTTTTAAATTTTATTTTTTATTTTTTTAGTTTGCAAATTCGTAAACTGCACATACGCCGAAGCCGGCACTCACGCACTCTCAGCCTCATATGCCATTACACAAATCCCTCTCCGCTAGAACCTTTTTCTCCACCCCAACCCCCACCCTCACCACTCAAACCAGAACTCCCCCCCCCCGCCCCCCCTTTCTCGCCCACTTTGGACAGACAAAAAAACAAAACCCAAAAAACAACAATTTCTTTTCTCCATTTATTCAATTTGCTTTAGATTTTCATCGGTCGGGCCGGTATCAGTGCCCCCCCCCCCCTCCCTCCCCGTACCACTCTTCCCTCCCCCCCCCCACCCCGCTCGCCCCTACCTCCTCTCATCCCCAACCCGACCCCACCCCTATAGCTCTATCCCCGGCCCTTGTCCATCCGCATTCTTGATTCGAATAGGCATTTACCACCACCAGTGGCGCTGACCGCCAACACCAACACCAACACCTACAACCACAACCACAACCACGCCTTCTCTTTAACTCATTCGCGGCCAGCCGCATCCGGATGCGGCTGGCCGCGAATGAGTTAGCCCAACCCATGACATTCCGAGGTTGATTAAAACAAATTGCTTAGTGATCTATGAAGGCTACAATACAGATTAGGAGATAGATCAACCATTTATGTTCAAGGGTGGTGCCAGAATAGCTTGGCGCCTGAGGCGCCAAGCTATTCTGGCACCACTCTTGAACTATCATAGTCAGATTTATTGCAAGCAATAGTGCAACCGGCTGAAAAGGGTTAACCAAACACTCATTTTGTTTGCTGGCCTGTCATCTGTGGATCGGTTTTGCCGCGCCTCTCGTGTCTTGACAGAATCACAGACCGAGGACACATGTAGCAGACTAATCACCCACTTAATTCCACGGCCTAATCACACCCACATACCACACCCACACCCACACCCACACACCCACACACCACCATTTATTTGCAACAGATTAACCTTTTGACTGCCAGTGGACACGGCTCGTGCTTTTGAAACCACTGTAAGCACGCCCAACTCAAAGACGCCCAGGTGTCGAAGGAACTGGACACACAGTGGTTCCAGTAAGAGGCTTAGATCCTCTTGAGCCCCCGCAACTGCGGTGGCTCATGAGGATCTATGCCTCTTGCTGTTGTGTAGTGGTTATCTTCTATCGGCAGCGAAGGGGTTTTAACCTCCTTTTCTCTAGAGACATAGATTCACATAGTGTCCCTGCATCTGCAGAGACTCACGAGAATATGTGAATCTCGTTCCCCCCGAGATCAGGTCCACGCGTTCCCCCAAATTGATGCCGGTGTCGTGTTATTTAGTGGCAAGCGAGCAACTGATACTCTAACTAACTCCACCCTGACCCACAAGCCACCCGTCTACATGACACACACATTCACATGATCCGTGCAGTTGAGCGCGCACATGAAATTCTACGACTCTCGCTTGAGAAGGAGATAGATGGTCTTCAGACTTGAGAGTGTTGTTTGGGGGCACAGGTCAGCATCAGTATATCAGGGTACCCGAGAGCCATCAAGTCAGACGGCTCTATTGCCTTTCGCGGAAACGCGAAGCTAACATGAACACAGTGTAATGCAGAAAAAAACCCACACAGTACGCAAAAAGTCCTCTGACCGACTTCAGCCTTAGTTGGCCCGCGCACTGCCGTGCGCGGGCCAACTAAGGCTGGAGTCGGCCAGAGAACGTTTTGCTTACTGTGTGTCTAGTTTGGGTGGGGGGGGGGGGGGGGGCACAGACCTGACCGTGTTATATTCGATGTCGCGATATTCTGATGCACATATTCAGTGGTCCATTGTTACGTCCCCCAGTACCGAGGTAATCGAGGACGAGAGGCACATATTACTCGGGCTGACCTGTACAAGTAACACTCTAACCCCACCCCACCCCACTCCAGCCCAGCCCACCCCACCTCACCCAGCACACCCACCCCATCCCCTTTTTGTGTTTCCAGATTAACGCCCAGACATTGCAATTTAGGATTGCTTCATCTCTGATTCCTGATGCTAAGGGAGACTATAAAAGCCTCTGCGGGGAGAGGTGACGCCCCTTTTTTGGTCACGTGCTTCCGGTGGTGTGCGTCTATATACCCCTCTTTTCAGTAACCACCCTGCCTCTTTGCAGTAATTAGTCTGCTTGGGTTTTCTTTTTTGGCATCTGCGCTTTGTGGTCGGTACTGGTTGAACATAGCAACAACCCAAAAAAAAAGAAAAAAAAAGGACACCACAACACGGAAACGACATAAGTGAGTTTGAAAACAAGAGAAAACTTTTCAACAGCGATGCGATTTACAACCGAACTAATTAGTGCTTTAAGGAAAAATGAAAACAGCTTGTCAAAAAAATAAAAGAACTTTGAGAGAATGCTAATGACAGGATAGTTTCTGAAGAGGAAAGATTGGAGAAGAAGAGGAAACAGGTGCATACAAAAAAAAAAAAAAAGATAAAAAATAAATAAAAATAACAACTGCTGCAGGAAGACTTTTTATATTTGCTTGTATGAATAATGTACAGTTTTCTTAGATTATACTGAACGTGAGAAGACTCCACTGGACTGTGAAGGAAAAACCTTTTCACTCTTACTGGACATCAACTTCATTATTTATTAACAGAGTCAAGAGAAAAGAAAATCAAAAGACAAACAAGAGAGAGAGAGAATACAAACAACAACTTCTTCCAAAAAAAAAAAAAAAGAGTTTGACCAATCACACTTTTATCGCTGAAACAGTGTGTGCGTCTGTTTTAAAAGGCTGGACCAAGGCTTCTCTTTAGAAAAGTCTCTCTGAACAACAGGCTTGACGTAACGTCTCCTTCAGTACCAAAGTCACGTAAGTAAAATATTCTGTAGTACGATGTCCACATCAGAAATGTGACTACAACGCGTTTAACTTATTCAGCCCGAGGGCCGTATTTCCCAAATTTTGGAGGCGTCATCTAATGACTATTCACCAGTTGCAGCAGATGGATCGACCATGATAATTTAAGGGCAGTGCCAGATTAGATTGGCGCCTGTCGGCGCCAAGCTAATCTGGCACTACCCTTGAATTATCATGGTCGATCCATCTCCTGCTCTAGTGCGTCAATGGGTTAAAGCGTTAAGAAAGCCCCAACAAACAAAGAAACACGCTTAGAAAGGAAATTACAACACATATGCGTTGTAATTTCCTTTTCTAAGCGTGTTTCTTTCTTTGTTGTCTTGTAACTGTTTTTTTTTTAAAACCTGTATCTTTCTTTGTTGGGATTTTTTAAAAAAGTAAGATATGTACATTTATTTTTGTTATGAAGGACACGTTGTTCGCTTGTTTAAGTCTACTAATTTCCCCGCTATGAATTGTATGAATATGGGTGTTTCATTTTTTTTCTCTCTCTCTCTCTCTCTCTCTCTCTCTCTCTCTCTCTCTCTCTTTGTTGTTGTTATTTCACTGTAAGCTTTCAAAAGTACCAAAACATTTCCATGAAGAAGAAAATCATGCAAAGAAAGGACAAATACTACACACTTGTTCAAAAGAAAGAAAGAAAGAAGCTTAGAAAGCAATTTGTGTTGAACTTTGTCCTTTGTAAGCGTATTTCTTTGCTGGGAAGTTCTTTGCGTGAATTGCATGAATATGGATGTTTGTCTTTTGCATTTTTTTATATTTCTTGTTTTCATAGGAGTATGGGTTATATTTGATGTTTTTAATAGTATCTAATTGTTCTTCAGTCATCTTTTGTTAACGTTTTAAAACCTTTCCCCTGTATCCATTTTGTCTTTACAGAGTTCATTCAAGATTAAAACACCGTAAAAAAAAAAAGTATGTTTTACGATAATGACTTGGAGTTTAAAACTCGTGCGTCACATTAGAACTAAGCAGCAAAATCCTAGTTAGACAATTTTCAACTTAATTCACTGGGTTAATTTTCCATATGCTGGAAATCAGATATTTCCGCATAAAGATACACGCTTAGCCTTTTAGGAAAGGCAGTTAAAACAGAAAGTAAATTTTGTTGTGATGGTCCTTCCTAAGCGTGTTTCTTTTATTGCTGGTTTTTCTTTATGCATTTTACACTCTCGGCAGTCACGTTTTTGACTTCGTTGCGTTTCCTGTTTTGCCACCCCCCTCCCCCCCCCAACCCCCCTCCCCCCCCCTCACACACACACTTGGTGGTCATATTTTTCTTAACCCATTTAGCCCCAATGTGCCACACCAGGAGACCAGGATATTTCAAGGGTAGTGCCAGATGAGCTTGGCGCCTGATGGCGCCAAGCTCATCTGGCACTACCCTTGGATTCTGTATCCGCATTATGTTTAGGGTCAGTACTCATTGTGGGTTAGCTGAGCAGCTGTAACGAGGACGACGCATACCGCAGTGATCGTGGCGATCAAGCGAGATAGTTCTTGTTTGCTGCTGGCAATTCTCTCGCTTTCGAAGGGAGCTACCTACTTTCTTTGATCTAATTCTGATCAGGAAAACAAACCTTTTTGTGACTCGATGGTTGCACACACTGCTGCCTTTGGTCTGGCGATGGAGAATTTTGCATTCTCAATGTGCGCATTATTCAAATACGTTATCGATTATATACTGTTAGTAACTGACTTCCCCTTTCCTCCTCCCCCTGCCCTGCCCCTCCCCCTCCCCCCCCCCTCCTCCCCCCTCCTTCGCTGCAGGACCTAAACCACGAGACCTAGGTTGCGTGAAGGAGTTTAAGTCCTGCGCCAGCCACTCGGCAAGGTGCTCCGGTATAGCAGAGCACCTTGCTTAGTGACTTGCGCAGGACTGAGATCATACGTGCAACTGGCCCCTTACCTTAGAACAGCTACGGATTTGAATATTGACCTTTTATGTGGGTGTGTTGGTAGACTGGTGGTTTGTATCGCGTTACCAAATTGGGGAAATTCGTTCTGGTTATGAATGTGTGAATAGCAAGACAACACTCACTTTCGCGAATTCTGTCATAGCGGTCGCGGATATTAATGAGTATGAAATAGCTTACGGACTAGTCTTACGTCTCCACAGTGACCTTTAAGGGGGTGAAGGGTCAAATACTACGAAATTGGGGAAATTTGTTCTGGTTATGAATGTGTTCAAGAATTCAGTCATTCCTGCCGTGCATAAATTATTATGAAATAATCTACGGACTAGTCTTACGTCTGCACAGTGACCTTCAAGGGGTGAAATGTCAAATACTACCCGACAAGGGAAATGTCGCCGGTCGCTTCAGCCTCTTTAATAACACAGTTGCTGGTCTGTGATTTTGTAACTGACGGCTTCCAGCCGTCAGTTACAAAATCAGACAAGCACAGATAACAACTAACAACCGGTTTTCTCTTTCGTTTAATCGTTGTGTTGCTTGAATCAAGCGAATTGTTTTGTTTTTTTGGATATATAGGATTATGGTGCCAAGACACAGACTTAAAGTGATTAATTCTAGTCCTACTATGCATGTGCACCGGTATTGGATGTTAAGGTTTTGGAAGTAATAATCAACAGATTTTCCACATTCCACGCAATTGTTGAATGTTCATGAATGTTTTCTTTTAATGTGCATGTATATGTAACGATGTGTCCTGTAAAAAAACTTGTGATTTTATTCAGATTTGTAGCCGTAATAGACCTGCAAAAAAAGGAAAAAAGAAAAGAAAACAACAACAACAGGAATCAGAAAAGAAAAAATAGAAGACAAAACAAAAACATTAAAATAAAAAGATAAATAAGCCTCTAAAGCAAAGCAAGAAAACAAACACAAAAAAAACCAAACAAACCTTAAACTAACAAAATAATCAAACCCTCCCATCCCCATCCCCATCCCCCAAAACAAACAAACAAACAAACAAACAAACAAACAAACAAACAAACAAACAAACAAACAAACAAACAAACAAACAAGCAAACAAGCAAGGAAACACAAAGCAAACAAACAAACAAACAAACAAACAAACAAAACCGACCAAACCAAACCACACTAACTAAACTAAATTAAACTAAACTGAACTAAACTAAACTAAAACACAGCAAAACAAAAATAAAAATCAAACTATACAAAACAACAGAAAAATTATTTTAAAAAATCGAAAATTATAGTTTTATTTCCCACGAAATTCTTGCAACCCAAATTATGTCAAGATTCTAGATTCCAGATGTTTATTGCGCTCACCCCTATAGGGGTGTGGAGGAAATAGACATAACTGCAAAAATAAACTAAAGAATCGTCTGAGAAAGCAAACAGAAGTATGTAATAATCGCCATTAACTCATTCTACCCCAGACACACCACAGCAAGATAAGGATCGACCATGATAGTTCAAGGGTGGTGCCAGAATAGCTTGGCGCCTATGGGCGCCAAGCTATTCTGGCATCACCCTTGAACTATCATGGTCGATCTGTGTCCTGCACTGCAAAGCAATCTTCAGAGGACAACGGCAAACTTTGGGGATTTCGGTGTTGGGGTAGAATGAGTTAAGTAAATCCACATTGTTTCTCCACTCCCGGGAAAAAAAACCCAACACAACCATACGAGTGATATAAACTTGTTTGTACCTCTCGCAGGGGCGCGGGCGAAAAATGTACGATTTACCTAACAACAAGTATTCTACCCCTTGCAACCGTGACATATTTATCGGGCTTGCTGCAATACAATCTAGTCGTCGTGGTGCATGTTTTCTGTTACCTGTTTGTAACAAGTACGTAGTTGTTTGTGTTATTTCTTACAGGAATAGGCATATACTCATTCTTACTTAAGCCATCGGACGTACATTCCGTTTCATGAAATCCGTGTTCACGGAACTACCAAACCTACACCTGCCCAAAAATCATAGCTTATGACTGCGGGGGCTCTTGAGGATCTATGCCTCTTGCAGTTAGATCGCATTCGCTTTTTCTCGACAGTGAAGGGGTTAAACGCTAAAACTGTAGATATTTCCTGCCGCGGAAGCGCAGTCAGAAGTTAGGTGATGTTCTCTCCGACGCAAATCGCAGTCAGAAGTCAGGAGATGTTCTCTCCGACGCAAATCAGTGGCCGCGTCAACTCTAAAAGCTGTTTGCATCGCAAAAATAGTAAATGGAGGCACGTGCTTCGGTATTATTGGACCCCGGGGTACTATTTCTAAGGCGAAATGCTTGATAAAATTCGCGCCCTAAAGATACTAATCTCGGCTGAAAGATTGTTCGTATCCTGCTCGGTCCCTATGATTATCTAAGCACTAAATACTGCATCTCTGTTTTTCTGTATTTCTTTCGTTAAAATAAAATCACGAATTCAAAGAAGATATCTTGTAAATCAAGCAACGCAATTTAAGTTTAGCTTATGACATTTGTGTTTGCGTGTCGTACAGTAATTTTCGTCCGGAACATTTTCGCATCATTTTATGACTGATGGACCAGAACGTCTTCGTAAAGTGCGGCTCTTTTCTTTGATGTGCGGTTCGACTTCTGGCACGATTTCCGTGGAAGGCCTTTGTGTATGTACTTAAATAGTTTCATTGTAAAAAAGAACGAGAAGAAAGCGTCACGTACGCAGCAAAATAAATGTAACTCTCAAACATTCTCCGTGACAGTTTTAAAATTAAAACTATTTTTCTACATGTTTTAATATCTCATGCGTCATGTCTCACACGCTAAGTTACTTTTGTATCCGCGTTAGTATGCGCTATACTCTGGAATGAGTTAACCCTGTGGCTGTCGGTAGCGCTTTTTGTCGCGATGATCCCTACAGGAATCATCGCGACAAAAAGCGCTGCCGACAGCCAAAGGGTTAATAATAAGCTACAGTTATTATTCTTTTGGCTTTGATGAATTAAACTACCGGTTGCATGGCTTGAAAACAGTGGCCGTGCCCACATGGGCATGCATGAAAACAGTGGCCGTGCCCACATGGGCACGCATGAATCCACATAACCCACTCATCCACCCACAAAGTCACAACGCACACTTGCGTACACGCACGCGCGCGCGCGCGCACGCACGGTATCACCCACCCACCCACGCTGATCTTCTTTCGATATTATCATATTTGGATTGTGCTTCGTATTGTTAGCAAGGGCGTGGCTCACGCTTTTGATGGACACAATGCCCACCAATCTAGAAATACGATTAACCCCCTCCATGCTAGGAAAATGAGAACGTCACCCACCTGCAACAGGCAGGGAACCTCATGGGCCCCCGCAGATGCGGGGGGTTCATGAGATTTTTCGCCTTCTTGCTGTACCCCATTTATATCCGTGTTCCTTGCGCGTGACAGATGGCTTTGAATTCGCCTTGTTTTCACCAGCTCAATTTGCGTCCGCCGGCAGATAAGGTGTTAATAGCCCACTGAGTGTCCATTATTTACTACATAAACGGCACTTTAATACCAGATAGTAACTATCCTTGGGTTATCATCACTCTCGGTAGCATAAGGTCTTCGGGCTTACGACGGCCGCAGTGGGCCCGCGCACGGCAGTGCGCGGGCCCACTGCGGCCGTCGTGCGCCCGAAGCCCTTTCTATTACA
>BTPG01000001.1:278572977-278722977 GCA_036245525.1 Semisulcospira habei
CTTTTACATGGGCTTTGGTCTGAACACTTTGAGCAGGATTGGAGGGGGTGTGGTGTGCGGGGGGATGGGTGTGGGTACGGTAGAGCGGCCGGGTGGGAGGGGGAGGGAGGGGCCATAGAAAGGCCGTTAGTAAAAGGTTATGGGCACTTGATGGAACACTGAATACACTGAGTCGAGTTCGTTTATAGAGGAGTCGGATGCAACAAAACTTGGACTCGATAAAAAAAAAAAAAACTGACGATGCTTTTGCAATGCAAAGTTCTTCGGTTACGACGAATTCACTCATTCTACCCCTGACACGCCACAGCAAGACATGGATCGAGCATGATAGTTCAAGGGTGGTGCCAGAATAGCTTGGCGCCCATAGGCGCCAAGCTATTCTGGTACCGCCCTTGAACTATCATGCTCGATCTGTCTCTAGAACTGTAACACAGTCCTTAAGAGGGCAACTTCAAAATTTGTGGATTTCGGTCCTGTGGGAGAATGTGTTAAGAGGGCGTTTCAATATGGCGGCGCGACAACGACTCAAAAGCAGTGGCGGCAGCGACACAAATAAAGCTGTGATTACATATCGCGACGAGACAGCGGCGCAACAAAACAAGTAGGGTGGGCGGCAGGTGGAAAATCGCTTGGCGTGTTTCCATATAGCCGCGTGACAAAGCGACGTTGCGCTTATATTTTGAATTGTAAAATTGGCTGCAATTTGGCGTTTTAAAAAAAACAACAAAAAAACAAACAAACAAACAAACAAAAAACAACAACAACAAAACAACAACAACAACAACAAAAACCCAACAACAACAAACAAACAAACAACAAGCACGCCCCTTTCACTGCGAAATCGAAGTGAAATCCCATTTGAATCGTTCGTCAGAACGATACAATTCTCTTGCACCTTTGTCGCTTGCCAGGCACTGTCACCCCGCTTACGCGCTGCCCTTATAGAAACACTCCTTCCTTCAGTATTTCTATGTTCTCGATTGTTGTTGCTGTCGCCACTGATTTTGTGTCGCTGTCGCGCCGCGATATGGAAACACAGCTTAACTCATTACGCCCTGAGGACGAAATTATCAAATGCTTCTAGATATCCTCTGAGGTCTTACCACATTTCTGGAGGCAGATCGACCATGATCTTCCAAGGTTGGTGTCAGAATAGCTTGGCGCCTTGAGGCGCCAAGCTATTCTGACACCAGCCTTAAAATATCATGGTCGATCCACATCCTGTCGTAGTCTTTCAGGACTTCATGGGTTAATTAAGGAGTGATTTCATATGCGCGACGCGACAGTGGCGCGATTGCGGTGCGACGGGGGACAGCGGCGCGACATTTTATCGCCCAGTGCTGCAATTTAAAGGCGATTCAAACGCGATTTAGCTGAGAAGTGAAAGTGGCTTTCATTACACGACAAATCGCAACAATTGTAAACAGCTTATGTAGGGGCGTGATGACTCTTGTCGCGCCGCTATTTGGAAACAAACAATGCGATTTTTCGCGTGTTGATCACACATTCCACCCCAGGATCGAAATCGCCTAAAGTTTGAAGTTGCCCTCTGAAGGACTGTACTACAATTCTAGAGAGAGAGAGAGCGAGCATGATAGTTCAAGGGTGGTGCCAGAATAGCTTGGCGCCTAAGGGCGCCAAGCTATTCTGGCGCCACCCTTGAACTATCATGCTCGATCCACGTCTTGCTGTGGTGTGTCGGGGCTGAATGAGTTAAGTTACTTTTTAGTTTTTCCCGCGCCGCTGTCACATAACTGCATAGAAAACACGGCTTTCGATTCTTAAAAATAAAGTTTCAGTATGTCCCGCGGTAATTTGTTACGTCGGAAGTTTACCTTCTTTATTTGTCGGTCCGTAATCTTGGACCGTACGTGCAAGAGATCAGTTCTCCGTTGTGCGGCTGTGCAAGGGTGTAGGAGTGGGTGGGTGGGTGGGTGGAGGGAGGGGGGGTGGGGTTCTGAGGGTTAACCCCTTTCCTGCCACTGGACACATATTTTGTTTTTGGAAGTCTTCGTTCTTTCGATGACCACAACCGCCCATGGAAATTGGATACACACAGGTCTCAGCGAAAGACATAGATCCTCATGAGCCCCCGCAACCGCGGGGGTTCACAAGGATCTATATCTGTTGCATTCGGATTGTGTTTGCCTTTTCTTGGCAGCGGAGGGGTTAAGAGGAAGACTAAATTAGTAAAAGGGCAAGGACATGTTTAGTGAGATGCTATTGCTACTTGCTAGAAAGATTGAATACTTACCCCCTAATTCACTGCTGAGCAAACGCAAATGCGATCTAGCTGCAAGTGGCATAGATCCTCATGAGCCCCCGCGACTGCTAGGGCTCATGAGGATCTATACCTCTTGCTGCGACCACTTTGCGTCTCGCGTGTTCTCTGGACAGTTGTGGCTTTTGGTTAGTCGTTCAGTGAACACTGATTCCGGAAACAAAATGTACGTCCGTACAAAACGTGTGTCTGTGTCTATGATACTCTATGTCAGAATTTGTATGCATGTACGTGAGCGGCAGCAGGCACGAGTAAATGCGAATGCATGCAGTGACGTGAATGTATGTAGACGTAAGTTTTGTGCTACGTGTTTTGTGCGTGTGTATTTGCGTCTCTCTCTCTCTCTCTCTCTCTCTCTCTCTCTCTCTCTCTCTCTCTCTCTCTCTCTCTCTCTCTCTCTCTCTCTCTCTCTCTCCTCTCTCTCTCTCTCTCTCTCTCTCTCTCTCTCTCTCTCTCTCTCTCTCTCTCTCTCTCTCTCTCTCTCTTTTTCAGTTTATTTCTTCATGTTTCGATTTATTGTGTTTCTCTTACTCTTTGCTATTAATGTTTCTAGGCTAACAGGACAGTTTGTAAGAGAGGCGTTTCGCCTAAAACTTTATCCTGTCAATAAAACGTTTCATCATCATCATCATCTCTCGCTCTCTCTCTCCAAACTAATTTTTCTCTATACAGAATGACGTCTTTTCTTTCTATCGTGTGTTCTTTCTGTTCTACGTTGTTTCCATATCACCGTGAAGAAGATATGGTCGTGTTTCATGTTTATAACTTAAGGCGAGCTAAGACACTTTCAATGTGAAAAATCTGTCACGTTGGCTGTTTTGGGTTTTCAGGATTTTCTGCAAGTTCTGAGTGTCATCTATGCAAAAACATACTCCTTTTTCCTCAGAGCTTTTATCGAACACCCATAAATGTTAAATAAACAAAGTACCCGGAGTTTGTTTACATTCCCCCCTCAAACTATGTGCATTTTGCCTACTTTCCAACCTGGTCAAAGCGCACATTCTTCTTACCTCATTAAAACAAGTTATGTCGTTTGAAAGCCACTTCTCTCCCTTGCAGTAATTTGTCCTTCACCCTAGCCTACACGATAAATCAACGGCCAAAAACTGCTTGAGGCAAACCTAGGAATTTGTCGATAACTTCCAAATTTGGTCTTATGACGATTTGGATCAGGAGCACCACATAACTGTGCATCTCTGATTGGTTCAAATGTATTTCCGAGTCTGTTCGGCTAACTTCGTGTCGGGATACAACTCGCACCTTGCAAGTATGTTTTTTTTTTTTTTTTTTTGATTTTTGTTGTTGCGGATTACAAGCTAAAACGCGTTCTTTAGATAAACCCGCAGAGGCATTTAGTCGGCAACATGACAGACAGAGTGAGACTGAAGAACGTATATAATTCTAATATACAGGAAAACATAACTGCCCGTGTCCAGAATAGGCACAAACATCATCGGCAGTTGCGAGTCGTCTCGAAAGGACCTGCGGATTTTGGCAGGTAGGTGTTCTAACGATTTGGCAAAGCATAATGTGCAAAAATCAAAGATACACAGGGCGAGATCGAAAATTTTTATGGTTTGTTTGTGAGCTGCTTGACGTTGGAGCAGAAGTGTGCATTCATAGAAATCCGAAATTCTGCATCCAGCGCTCAATATAGCACTGTAGAGCTGAACGATTTAGATTCAGGAATCTCAGTCTTTAGTCTGTTGTAACATCTGAATATTTGGGTCTGATCAGAAACTATCTGTACATTCATTGTGAGACGCTCTGATCACTACAGACGAAATGCATGCATGTACGTGAAAGGAAGTTGCCAGCTCAAGGAAACACAGATGTGCTTGATAACAATAATGAACATTGTGCACAGGTCCGTTCGTAGCGAGAAAGTGTTAGGATTTCGGTAGTACCACCTCCTGCATAAATGTCACCCAAAACTCGTGTTTGCAGGAATGATAGTCCAACATCATAATTATGCACAAGCAAACACTTAATTATATGATTTTTCATTGTAAAAAGTACAATGTGCATCATACACGTATTTCTTTCCCTTGTTCAAAGAGGCTACAAAGTGCACTGTGACAGTTAACAACTCGGGCAAGATGCAGCTGTCATTGTGATGGTGTAGGTGGGATTCTGCAGTAAACCAGTATGGTCCAAATTATAACATGCAGCCTCATTAGTATGGTATGCGTTTTACATCTTCCACAGCAATCACCATGAGCATGCAAAATGGCTGTATGATGTCTGATGTGAACAGGCTGCTTTTTTTTTAAAAAGCTGTATGCGCGTTTCATGAACTAACTGATTTATATATTGTCAGACATACAAGATGTTAAATACTTTATTTACTTGTGTAAATCATTATGTTTTCATTACGAATTCAATCTCTCCTATTTTAAGAAATGTAACAACTGGCTATGGCCTGTGCATGCAATGAACACAATGCAGGGGCATGTAACAAACTAGATTGCAGTTTCTGATGCTTTAGGAACAGCACTACTCCTCAAAGCTGACAGATCTCTAAATCATTTTTCCGTCTTCAACATAGTATATTTAGCATGCACAGTTTGTGTAAACTGCACGGATGTACAAGCCTAATGTGTATATGCTGAAACACAAGAAAGCCATCAATGTAAACTCGTGTGAGACAAGTGTTCATGTATATTTACCCATGGCTTACCCTTTGACTTTTAGGAATGTTGAACAATGATAGAAATGGAATTTCTTTCCTGTGGTGAGAAAACCCCAAAGTCATCTGCTGCCACAGTAAACACACACAGATACTCTTACAACGACAAAACAGCCCGGACAGATTGGTTTTCACCAGTGAGCCACACTTTGACAAGTGCAACTACATCTAAGTTAGGAACCTATGGTTGTGAGTATGGACCCTGACAAATATTGCCAATTACTGTACCAACCTTCTGCTTACATCTACCGTACATTCTGTCTGAGTATCAGTTTTCTGCGTGAAGCGTATACAGTGGAAAACAAACAGGCACTGGGGTGCTTCAATGGTGCATCATTGTGTCTACACGAGGTAACGTTGATTCACAATACCTAATCCACCTGGGTTTGCTTGGTGATCCTAGCAATTTAGAATGTTGTTAAAATCGGGTTTACTGTCACCAAGCAGTTGTGACATTAGTGCTTATTAACAAACTGGACGCAATAAGTGTGCAGGCTGAGTACAACAAGTAATACTCACTAAGCATGCAAAACTAAACTTCGGGGTGTAGGTCATAATGCACACAGGGTTTCTGGAAAGTCTGCATGTATACACTGCATGAAGGTTTTATCGTGTGAAAAACATCATAAGCCAACGATTTCAGTTGACATGTTAGAGCTGTGTATGTGGGGGGGGGGGGGGGGGGGGAGGGGGGGGGGCGGGGGGGGGGGGGGGGGGACGGCACATTGCTGAAACTTGTTTTTGCGGATTTTTCAAAACAGTAATTTTGGAGGGTGGTACATACTGAGGAAACAAATATCTGAAAATGTACTTGTCAGATGACAGTGAAATTTTACACGCAAGTTCAGTAATTGGTTTATTATGGAATGTCAGTGCCGATTGTTTAATTTCAGCTTAGTTTGGGATCTATGAATAGCTTCCCTTGGCTAACATACTCATAAAATGACCAAAACCAGCACATTCTCATAAAAATATTTTTTTCTCCAAAACCAGGTAAGATATTCAAAATCGCCTCTGACATTCCATAATGATGATATCAGTTGATATTTGACCACATTTGGCTTTTCAAAAGCATCAACGGTAGCTGAACATTTTTTCCTTAGCAACCAGGTGTAACGGTCACTTAGTGTTCGTTGCCATGGCCTTGCAGCCACAGTTTTACTACAGTACGTCCGTTAGTGGCAGGGAAGGGGTTAATCCGCGTTCTCATCTGCGGTGTTGACCCTTCCGTGCGCGAATCAGATTTTAGTTAATTTTAATCCGGTCAAGATGGGATCTCGGCGCTTAAAAAGGCCCACACGCGCTCCACCCCACCTCACCCATCAAAGTCTTCCCAGAAGACCGTTCGATAGATGCAGAATGATATTGATCAGGTTTGCTATGGACCTCTCATGTCATGTCTTTTCTAGTCTGCCTGCCAACGCCCGCTGCCTTTCTTCAAACCTCTGCTCCCAGGGCGATCGACAGTTCTGAGATAATAATAATAATAATAATAATAATAATAATAATAATAATAATAATAATAATAATAATAATAATAATAATAATAATAATAATAAAAATAAATAGTTCTTGTATAGCGCTGTTCTCCAGGAAAACACTGGATTCACTGCGCATGCACAACAGCACACTCTCCCTCAGACACACGCACAATTATGCACTACTTTAATCCACTCCATCCCTTCCCAACACCTTACATCAACCTCCCTCCAGAATCAGAATAAAAGGAGTCAGCAGCTAGCTAAAGGTGAGCTAAATGTTAAATGCCCTACAGAAAAGAAAAGTCTTTAAGTGAGCTTTGAACTGTGACAATGTGGGCATTATTGGAGAGAGGGTGGTGGGGATATAGCTGCGGGGATGGGGATGGTGGGGAGGGGGGTGGGGTGGAGGTGTGCCTGGGTGGAGCCCACGTTAATGAGGAAGTCAAATGTAGACGAGCTAATTATACGGCTGAACGAAGTTACAAAAAGCACTGGCTAGAAAGACTAAAATTGCTGATCTCTTATTCTGGACCTTACCGACTGAGGACGTTGAGATCCAGAATCACAGACCAGCACATGTACGTTAAAACAATAAAGAAGAGGAAACCCCGCTGGGGTGGAAATGGTGGTGGATTTCAGTGTCCTCGGGAAGGGAGATTGTCTTGTCTCGTTTTGCGTAAATTAAATTACGTCGTTCAGTTTGTGGGGTAGTCTGTGGTTCTGGACCTTAAGGCTCAAGAAGCAAGGCCCGAAATCTCAAACGGCCTGCTCACATTTCAGTCCTCAGCACAGAAACAGTAATTAACCCTTCACTAACCAGCTCCTGACATCTCCGCTGAGCACACACCCACTCATTTTCAGCACCATCTTGACACCTTCACTGCCGGCGAGAAAACGTGAACACGATCCATCTGCAAGAGGCATAGATCCTCATGAGCCCCCGCGTTCGCGGGGGCTCATGAGGATCTATGCCTCTTGCTGAGACCACTTCGTGTGGATCCATACTCCTTGGACGGTACAGGCTCTTTTGAGTTGCATTTATAAAGATTTTGAAAATACAATGTGCAATCATTGGCATTGAAGGGGTCAAGGTGGTGGGGAGAACTACATGGATGAGGGGGGGGGAGGAGGAGAAGAGGGGGAGAGGTACGGAGGTGGTGGGGTGAGGGTTCAACGAGGCAGATTTTTCCTTGAGGTTGAAGGCGAGAAAGCGGATGGTTTTTGTCTCGGCGTGAGTCAGATTCTGTCTAATTTAAAGCTCAACTGCAAGGCAAAACCACATTTCAGAAAAGCGATGCAGCATGCTCGTCCGGGCTTTTAATCCACTCCCCCACCCGGGTCTGCCCTGGGGGGACTTGGGTGGGATTCACTACTTTTTAGTTCCCAGGGTCACCCTGGTCAGCCCCACAGGGTGGGTTTTCCCCTCTATTCTGGGGCATGTGTTTCTGTCTACCCTTGGTCCATTCACCTGTATTTTCCTTTTTTAAACTCTCCCTACAGACTGTGTTGCCTGTAGCTCTTGATCTAGGATGTTTTGCTAAATGGTCTCAGGTTTATTTAGTGTATTAGACCGGCTGGCGACATGTATTCAATATTCTTTTTTTTTTTTTTCATAAGCAGTGCAGGCACGTCCTGAGAAAGTCTTGTTGCTGTCGGGACGTTAAGCAATGTACAGCCAACCAACCAACTTTAAATCCACTGTTTTTGTCGAGGCACGTGCTTTTTCGTTACGTGCTGTAATTGTGATTAAATCGTGTTGCTTGTTCCTGGTTAATTAATTACTAATGTCTGAATCCATGCCTGCAAACTGCGGGCAGTTTTATGTGCAGGTTTTATGTGCGGTAGTGTGATCGTAAAACGATATTCTCTGAGGCTAAACTATGCAGTTTGTGTTGGGTCCCAGACTTGGCGACGACTCAGCCTCGGCCAGAGTGACACAAAATGTTCAAAAATAGTAAGGTAAATTAACTTTTCAACTTAAATTACTACAAGTTTTCAGAATGGGTATAATAACGGTTATATCAGTGACATTTCACAACATTGGTGTGACATTGAGCGCTCACGGGCACAAAAAGTAAGGGACGTCATAAATTCAGCTTGAATTACTAAAATGTCGGAAAACACCTTACACGATCTTCAAACTGCAGTCACCTTTTTGGTCTGATTAATGTTTATACTTTTAGGGACATTTTAATAATTCAAGCTAAAAGTAATACATCCTTTACTTTTTTATGAGCACTATATGTCACACCAATGCTGTGAAATTGTAGGCCAGTGGGATGGCTTATAATCACTGATATAGTTTAAGGGTGATGCCAGAATAGCTTGGCGCCCATAGGCGCCAAGCGATTCTGGTATCACCCTTGAACGATCATGGTCATGCTGTGAAATTGTAGGCCAGTGGGATGGCTTATAATCACTGATATAGTTCAAGGGTGATGCCAGAATAGCTTGGCGCCCATAGGCGCCAAGCGATTCTGGCATCACCCTTGAACGCGAAATTGTAGGCCAGTGGGATGGCTTATAATCACTGATATAGTTCAAGGGTGATGCCAGAATAGCTTGGCGCCCATAGGCGCCAAGCGATTCTGGCATCACCCTTGAACGATCATGGTCATGCTGTGAAATTGTAGGCCAGTGGAATGGCTTATAATCACTGATATAACCGTGATTATACCGATCCTGAGGACTTAGTAATTCAAGCCGAAAAGTTAATATACCTTACTATTTGTAAACAGTATATCTCACTTTGACCGAGGTTGGGTGGACGCCGCCCCAACAGCTTGTACCTACTTCTGGTTTCCGGATATCGCCTGTTCGTTATGAATTTGTAATAAAATCGTGTTGCCGTTTCTGATTAATTATTTGCCCATATAAGTGATTTCATGTTTGCAAAATGCGTGCGGTTTTATGATCGTAAAACGATACTATCTGAAGCGAAACTGTGCTCATTTAAAAAGCATGAGGATCTATTCCTCTTCCAGTTGGATCGTGTTCGCTGTTTCTGGGCACAGAAGGGGTTAAACTACATTCTTTTTCACGTTGCATTTTACACTTTGTCATTTGGGAGCGGCACATCGCAAATCTGAAACAGGCTACGTATTGAGATGTCAGTCAAACGTTTTCATCGGGGAATACTATGTTCAGGGTGTAAGTTGCACTGGAGATCGTAAACCTGCGAGTGTACGTCACCTCCTTCAGTTGCCACATTCCTTCTGCCATTGAAGATAAGTAGCGGCTAATCTCTATGTTTGTTTGTTTGTCTATTTTGACAAAGGGTATTTACCCGAAATATTAATAAATTGTGTTGTACCCGTCTTTTCTAAGCGTGTTTCTTTCTCCGTTGGGTACTTCTTTGCGAGTGTAAAACGCACATAATCAGGATAATGCATTGGTTTTGTTTTGGCTTTTTATTTGTTTTGTTTTCAAGGACATAGGCAGGGTGTGACATAAGAATGGTTTGAAATTCAGTTCGGTCTCACATTTTCATTCATTAGGTTGTCAAACGCAATCGTAAAAATTGTCCCACCTTTGAAATAAAATTGTGGTGGCTAGCGAACCGCTTCATGTCAGACTTTGACTGCTAAAGTTCGAAAGTACAGCTGGTTCTCAGTGCTTTCTTGACTCAACTAAGACTTATATTTTATGGTACACGTATGTTTTTGTGTGTGTGAGCATTTTGTTGTTGTTGTATGTACATTTGGTTATTTTTTACATTTTTTATTTGTGTATTTTTTGTTGCGTGAGCCGTGTGTTTGTTAGGGATATGTGTTGTAGGATGCAATGTGTATGTATGTTAGTATGTCATTTGTACGCGCCTAGAGCTTTTTTATCGAAAGTATAGGTGCCTTCAAAATATACATAATAATAATAATAATAATAATAATAATAATAATAATAATAATAATAATAATAATAATAATAATAATAATAATAATAATTATTATTATTATTATTATTATCATCATCATCTACGATCTTCTCACAATCCATTTGAATAGACACACGTAAAAGATGTTTTCTGCTGCCCCTTTTGCACAAAGGACCAGAGCAAAAGAAGAGCAGAAACGTCTTTCATTTACGACATTTAAACTATATAAGTTCAGTTAACCCTTTTGTCCAGCATTATGGCAAACTATACTAAAGTATACTAAAGTATGTTATTTTGCGACATTTAAACTTCACAAATATAGTTGGCCCTTTTGTGCAGCATTATGGTATGACTCTAAAAAAACAGTTATAAAGGAAATATTGCGAACAATAAGCCCATTCTTTACTGAAGTAAGTTCATTTAAGCGCAAAAACGTGTATAACTTTTCCCAAAGCCAAAATTGGACCGTGTCTTATAACAACTGTTTGCAATGGCGAGTTATCAGTAGACTGACCATGAGAGTTCAAGGGAGGGGGCAGATCAGCTTGGCCTTTCCAGGCGCACACACCGGCCCCCTCCTAACCGCAAAAATAAGCTGACTGGTGCCATGTTCTTTGATCTGTTTTCTGATTTACTTGAATACAGCAACTCACTCCCAGGTAACCTTGCTATTTTGGGAGACTTTAACTTCTACTTTGACTGCCCGAAGAACTCTAGCTGGACAAAAAGGCAACTTACATCAATGCCAGAATTATCGCACGATCAGTCTTATATGCCACCCAAGCAAAGTCATGTTAAAGATCCTACTGAACAGGCTGAAGCCACAGGCAGAGGAAATCATATCTGAAGAACAGGCAGGCTTCAGACCAGGGCGCAGCACAACTGAGCAGATCTTCAACCTGAGAGTTCTCCAGCACCAGCAAGACCTCTATCATGTCTTTGTGGATTTTAAGAAAGCGTTTGACAGGGTGTGGCATGCAGCCCTTTGGTCCACCATGAAGCTATACAAACATCAATGCCAACCTGATCAAAGTCATAGCAACAAGGCCACATAGGAAACTGGTTTAGGACTACAATCGGAGTCAGACAAGGCTGCTTGCTCTCACCTACTCTTTTCAACATCTTCCAGGAAAGAATCATGACAGAAGCTCTGAAAGATCATGAAGGAACTGTCAGTATTGGAGGCAGAACAATCACGAACTTGCACTTTGCGGACGACATTGATGGCCTTGGAGGAAAAGAGAAGGAGCTAGCTCAGCTGGTGGAAAAGCTGAACAGTACAGCCATTGCGTATGGGATGGAAATCAGTGCAGAGAAGACCAAACTGATGACAAATAACACCAGTGGCATTGGCACTGACGTCATGATAGGAAGCCAAAAACTAGAAACAGTTAATAAATTCAAATACTTAGGAGCCATTGTGACAGACGAAGGATCAAAACCAGAAATACTGTCCAGGATTGCGCAGACAACAACAGCACTGACAAGATTGAAGACCGTATGGAAGGACAGAAACATCACGCACTGCTCCAAGATCAGACTGATGCGCTCCTTAGTCATCTCAGTGTTCTTGTATGTCTGTGAGTCATGGACCCTCACAGCAGACCTTGAAAGGAGGATACAAGCCACTGAAATGAGATGTTTTCGAAGGCTGCTTGGCATTTCATACAGAGATCAAATCACGAACGAGGAAGTGTGAAGCAGAATCAGGCAAGCCATCGGGCCCTATGAAGATCTTTTAGCCATTATGAAAAAACGCAAACTGAAGTGGTATGGGCATGTCACGCGTTCAACAGGGCTTGCCAAAACAATCCTGCAAGGCACTGTGCAAGGAGGACGAAGGAGAGGGAGACAGGAAAAGATGGGAGGACAATATCTCAGAGTGGACAGGACTGAAGCTGAGCGATACGCTAAGAATGGCAGAGAACAGAGAGGAATGGAGGAAGCTGGTTGCCAAGTCATCAGTGGTGCCCCAACGGTCGGCAAGACTACGGGATATAGATGGATGGATGGATGGATGGATGGATGAATGGATGGATGGATGGATGGATGGATGGATGGATGGATGGATGGATGGATGGATGGATGGATGGATGGATGGATGGAACTCCAGTACTATGGAACTAATGGATCTTTTGTGTTTTTGACCTTGAACAGTCTTTTCGTCAGCCAACTCACAAGCATGGTCATACTCTTGATTGGCTACTACACCGACCAAGTGATAATTTTGTTCAGTCCACTTATGTGTCATATGCACTTGAGTCTGATCATCTATGCGTGATTGCTGATCTAGTTGTTTCAGTGCCACCCTTTCAGCCTTTATTTGTGCAAAAACGAAACATTCGTGCTATTGATCGCCTGGCTTTCAAAGCTGATTTGCGTGAATATCTTAGCGAACACCCTGATCCCTCTGCGGGACAGTTGAACTCGGGTCTAAGATCACTACTTGACAAGCATGCTCCATCTGCTCGCCGTAAAGTGTCATGTCGGACATCCTCACCGTGGTTCAGCGCCGTGGGAGGCAAGCTTCTCGCTGCAAAGAGAGAGAGAGAGCGACTACAAGCTGAGAGACTGTGGCTGTCCACTGGACTTACCGTGCACAAGCAGATTTTCAGCGCTGCTAAGAAATATGTAACTCGTCTGGTACTCGTGGCAAAGACAGCTTTCTTCAATGCCAAGATTGCAGCGTGCACCACCAACAAGCAGCTCTATAATGTGACCAAAAAAACTGACTGCTAGAAGAGATCCATCTCCACTCCCGACCATTTTCTCGCCAGTAGAGCTGCCTGATCAGTTCTCTAATTTCTTCAATGAAAATGTTCAGAACATTCGTGATAGACTTGATGGTCATATTTCACAGTCTCCATCACAGTACGACGTTCCCTTTTCTGATCAGTGTCTCTCGTCCTTCAGACCTGTCAGTGAACAGGAACTTCATACTGTGCTGAAGAGAACTGCACAAAAAACTTGTGGTTTAGACCCACTTCCTACTATATTGCTGTACGATTGTATTGATGTTGTGCATCCAGGCATGACCAACGTTGTCAATGAGTCCCTGAGGTCTGGTGTTTTTCCGTCGGATTTCAAGTCCGCCATTGTTAAACCTATGCTTTAAAAAAAGGCCCTCTCTAGACCCTAACAATCTACAGAATTACCGCCCTGTCTGAAACCTCCCTTTTCTCTCTAAGATCGTTGAGAAGGTTGTGTTGTCGCAACTTCTCGACCATCTAAACCTGAATCATCTTAGTCCCAATCAGTCTGCGCACCGTGCAGGTCATTCCACTGAAACTGCGCTTGAAAAAAATTCTGAATGACCTCCTCGAGTATCTTGATGATGGCAAAGTATCTGTTCTTGCACTGTTAGACCTATCTGCTGCCTTTGATACGATTGACCATGACATTTTGCTACAACGTCTCTATTCTGTGTATGGCATTCATGAAACTGCTTTATCGTGGTTTAGATCATATCTGACAGACAGAACTCAATACATAGTTGTTAATGATAAGCTATCCAGCCCATCCACCGTGCGCTTTGGCGTCCCACAAAGTTCAGTTCTTGGACCAGTCCTCTTTACCCTGTATGTTCAGCCACTGGCTAGTGTCTTTAACCGTTTCTCTATATCACGTCATGCATTTGCAGATGATACTCAACTCCATGACTCATGTTCATCTGATCAAATTATGGGCACAATCGAGAGCCTTCAGGAGCGTGCCTCGGAGATTAAGATGTGGATGACTTCAAACAAATTATATTGAATGACGGAAAAACTGAGGCCATGATCATTGCTTTCCTGAGGTTGACGAAGACGCTTACACTCCCTCAGTCATTACACATCTGTGGTGCCACTGTCCCCCCCCCCCCCCCCCATCCCATGTAAAAAATCTGGGTGTCACACTTGATAGTAGCCTGTCCATGCGCCTTCATGTGAACAACGCTTGCAGGTCTGCCTATACTGAACTGTGACGTATTGCTTCAATCCGCCACTATCTGACACCTGAAGCAACTAAAGTACTTGTCTGCGCTTTTGTTTTGTCTAAATTAGACTATTGCAATGCTCTTTTGGCTGGCTGTTCCCAGTGCCTGATTGGCAAACTCCAGAAAATTCACAAATCAGCTGCTAGGTTGATTCTTAGAGTCCCTAGATCAGATCATATCACACCCCATCTGTCTGCTCTTCACTGGTTACCTGTAACAGCTAAGATTCAGTACAAAATTTCATGCATGACACAGTTGTATTACCTGTTCCTGCCCACACTACCTTGCCTCTCTTCTCCAGCTGTATACGCCCTCAAGACAGAATTTGCGCTCTGCTGCCGACTCTCGAGTTTTACGTATCCCTCTTGTCAAAACAAAGTCGTTCGGTGAGAGGTCATTCAGGTACCAGAGCCCAGTTGTTTGGAATGACCTCCCACGCGAACTGAGATACGTTGATTCGAGAGAGGCATTCAAGCGAGCCCTAAAACCCATCTTTTTTTCTGTCTGCTACAAATGACTTTGTCACACACCTGTCATGTTGAAGTCATCTCTATCTCTATTAGAAGTAGTGTGTGTGTGTGTTTTGTGTGTGTGTGTGTGTGTGTGTGTGTGTGTGTGTGTGTGTGTGTGTGTGTGTGTGTGCGCGCGCGTGCGTGAGTGCGAGTATGAGTCCATAAGCGTAGCATTTTTGAATGGTGACTTTATAGCTTGTTTATAAAGTGCGTTGTATTTTGTTTTAGTACTTTTTGTAAATTGCGTTTTTGTACAATTAGTTTTTGTTAAGCGCCTAGAGCTCTAATAATCTAAGGTTAGGCGCTATACAAGTACTCATTATTATTATTATTATTATTATTATTATTATTATTATTATTATTATTATTATTATTATTATTATTATTATTATTATTATTAATATGGCACTACCCTTAAACTATTAGTCTATTCAGTATAGTGTGCCAGCGAGGACATTACTAAATTTCTGAGTGCGTTAAAGCGCCGTTTTCACAGAAGCCCAAGCTGTTCGGTCGCTACCCTTGAACTGTCTATGGTCGATCCATCTCCTAATATCGGGTTACAGTGATTTTCTTTCCTATTTTCAAAACTGACGCCTGCCTACTTTTGTTATTTCAATGGTACTTTACAGAAACCTAAAACGTAAGCCGTCCATTACCAGTGGACACTGATTGTGGTGTTGAAATCTGTAAATTTAACGTCAAAGATCCTCGCCCGTTCAAGGGAAATAATAATAATAATAATTACGGTATTTATAATGCGCTTATCTTATAATAATTATAACTCTAAGCGCACACTCACAACTCACGCACGCATGCGCACGCTTTATACAATGACTCACGTACCACAAACAGTGAAATACATTACGACGGTCAGCTTGGGGTGGGGAGTGGATATAGTGCTAAAACTGTTGAAAGAGGTGAGTTTTGAGGGCGGACTGGAAGGAGGAGAGAGAGTGTTTCTGACGGAGAGAGAGTGGGAGAGTGTTCCAGATGGATGGACCGTAGACGGAGAAGGAGCGGGGACCGAAAGTGTTAAGTTTGGTGCGAGGGATGTGGAGGCGGAGAGGGTCGGAGGCAGAGCGGAGGGAGCGGGAAGGTGTGTAGGGGTGAAGTAAGTTGGAGAGATAGGCAGGAGCGCAGTTGTTCAGGGATTTGTAGCAGAGAGACAGAACTTTGTATTGGATGCGTTGGGGGATGGATACAAAATGGTGTCAGCAAGAGGCATAGATCTTCATGAGCCCCCGCAACTGCGGGGGCTCATGAGGATCGATACCTCTTGCAGTTTGGTTGTGTTCAGTTTTGTATGCTTTGAAGGGGTTAAAGCGACTACTGCACGAAGTAAAGGGTTGATAGATCGCAACATCTTAATAAATGCTCTTAATATGTCTGTACAAAGGGGCTAACTTAAATTTAAAAAATATTGCGAAGTTTAAATGTCGTAAAAAAAGAAGACTTTTTTGGGGGCCCTTCTTCTCCTGTGTACGCAGGAGAGTTTCTACTCACAAAAGGCAGCGGAAATCCTTTGATACGTGTGTCTGCCCACATGAATTGTGACAAGGAGGGTAGAAAAAGTCTCAGTTGGGGCAAGACAACGTTGATAACCCCTTATGTCGGAGCAGATCGCTTTAAGAGATAGGGCGATTATAATTATATAATCACTGTCACACTTCTTTGAAGTAGATTACAACTGTTGTCCCATTTAAAATAAATTTTAAGGCTTGAATGATCAGGTGTGAAATCTCTCGCTATGCACGTGGGCGCGTTTTTGTTTTGTGTGGAATCGAATTTGCAGTTTGCGAATACAATTTATTCAGTATACAAATACATGTATTGCAACATATATTAATCCTTATACAAGCAGAGCCAAACTCACAGCACCCATTTATATTTTAATTCCCATAGAATACCAAACTAATAAGTATTTAGTTTGTAAAATGTAAATCATGTGTTACTATGTTCCTTTGTTTCCCCTATGAGTATCACTGTTAAACTGTCTCGGTGGTTCCTTCTCCTGCATTTGACGCCAGATGTGAGACAGCTACAGAAAAAGTGAACGCTCAAAGTTCAGGCTCAATACAAGCAAAGCGATTGTAAGCGAGGTGCGGGGACACTTTGTCACACGCACCATCACAGACAGTGATTATTTCGGCATCCTGTGTCATGCGCACCACGGTAGCTATGATCCCCCTTAATTATTTTAACATCACCTGGGGTGAATCACAGTCAACATATTACCTCCCTTTTGTTACAACGTCAGCATTGTCTCCTTTCGGCACTACTCGCCACGAGACCTAACAGGAAAGAGGCATATATTTTCATGAGACCCTGCGTATGCAAGGGCTTATGAGAATAAATGCCTCTTTCAGCTGCAGGGTCTCATGAGAGTCTACGCTCCGCCAATGTGGAGAGCGTCTTTATACAGGTAGAAAATTATCTGATGTACGGCGGAATTAGTAACATTGTCATTGCTTCCCCTTTCTCTGTTGTGTACCCATTTTATCTCCCTTTAGTTATATTGTTATCATTACCTCCATGCCCTTGTTATTTCGACGTAAACCGACAGGGGTCGCTCACGACAATGACAGAATGCGAAATTCATTTGCGAAATATAACGGAAGCTCAAATTACTAGTTTTGTTGCGCTTCAATGAGCAGCCGGGCGTAGCGTCGGTTATTTCGTGTTTAACACGGATTGATCGCGGTTTGTTATTGAAAATATTATCACGGCGTTGTCAGAGTTCAAATCAACTGGGGAACAGACGACAGTTGCTGCAGGCACAGATTCTAATGCGCCTCTGGCGGTCAACAGGGGCTGTTGAAAACATGCAATCTTTGCTAGCTGCGTTGACACCAGCGTTGTGTATTGTTTTGTTGCGAAGTCGTCTGCATTCAGTGTGTCCTTTAACGTTGACAAACTGTGCACTAGCATACAACGTCATTAACCTGTGTAAGGCATAGAGGTTGATGAGACCACAGCGGTCTCCGATGGATCGTCAGGATGTCTTCGTCTTGCTGGTTTCAATTAGATGCGTGAACTTTACACGAAAGGCACGTGTCAAACTTGCGCACTATCATGAAATTTCCTTCTGCTTAAAAAACACCAGCCCACCGCAAGAGACATAGATCTTCATGAGCCCCCGCAGCTGCGGCGGCTCATGAGGATCTATGCCAGTCGTGTAGCCCTCTACACCTCTTACTGCCCCCCTTCATTTGTACCCACATTCCTCAAGCGTAGAAGAGCACTCTGCTTTCAGCATACGTTGAGATTTTGGTCTTGAGGGATTTGTCGATACAGATTCTGGCGACACAGCGGCATCATGGGAATACAAAACAGGGATCGGTGAGCGAAATAAAATTGTCATCAGGCGTGATCATGGCTATGAACTATGCGTGTGTAAAACACTGTAGTCACGGTATTGCCAGAAATAAATGTGTTTGCATACGGCCAAACTACTAATTTAAAGTGATCTGCTCCGTGGCAGGCTTTGATTGCTAAAATTCGCCGTTACAACGGGTTATCAATGTCGTGTTAACTCAGGTATGACTTTTCTCCCCTTTTTAAGTCCCTTCTATTTACAGAAGGGACTTTTTAGGACGGGCCGCGGTGGGGCGAATTTAATAGCACATCCATGATGTCCAAGACGGCCAGGCTAAACCTCTAACAATTGAAGTAACAAGATAAAAATTACGTCACGTCTAGTTACGCTGCTGAACGTACATTGCCGCGAAGCGCCGTATGCGCGTATGTATGTATGTATGTATGTATGTATGTATGTATGTATGTATGTATGTATGTATGTACGTACGTACGTACGTATGTATGTATGTATGTATGTATGTATGTATGTATGTATGTATGTATGCATGTATGTGCGTATGTATGTATGTATGTGTGTGCGTATGTATGTAAACAAGAGACTCTCCAATATTTCTGTACACACAAGCTTGAAGCTTGGCGAAATATTTTCATAAGTGGGTGGATAAGAGAGCCTCCGAGCATATTGTAATTGAATGTCCCATTGAAGACATAAACAACCGTTTATAGAAAGTCGGTTAACCCAGATTAGAGTCCGTAATTTTTGTAATATTTACTTGAACTTTTGCATATAGCTAGTTTGGATAAAGACATTGGATGAGTTCGTTAGCCAGCTTTGTATCCTTTTAAAATCTTTAGTAAAAATAATTCTTTTCAGAAAAGAATTAAAACACTAAAAAACCTTTACTTTTAGAGAAAAATCAAACAGTGGCGGTGACGTAAAAGAGGCAACTCGGCCGTCACCACGCAGACACATACATAATACTCTAAATATGACGTCATTCTCTCTCTCTCTCTCTCTCTCTCTCTCTCTCACTCTCTCTCTCTCTCACTCTCTCTCTCTCACACACACAAACATGCGCGCATCTCCAGGAGGAATAGATCCTCATGCGCCCTCCAGGCGCATGAGGATCTATGCCTCTTGGAGATGTTTGGAGCGCGCGCGCACGCATGCACACACACATCGACGCGCTGTACTTAGTATAGTATAATACATGTAGCTAGGTAAAGTCAACCTGCTTTCACACAAATTATAGCAAGACTGAAAATGTACCGTGAGGTTCTAGTTTTGTCACCATTTTTCTCAAGCCTAAGAAGCGAAAGTGAAACTCATATCATGTAAAATATAAAATTACATAAAAACTAAAACTTACGTCATAACAAATGACGTTTGACAAATCAATGACGCATGTCCTGCGACCCTTATAGAACTCACTGACGCATTGGCGGATCTGTGAGATTCTTTCAACAGGAGATAATTCAACATCAGAATCAGGTCAAAGACAAAAGGTAGAGACCATTGACAGCGAGGACAGCTCTCATATAGAAACTGGACTTTGTGGGTTATGGTTCATCCCATCTTGTTTTACCCTTCACTACCTTTTGTTTTTACCCTTCTTTTCAGAATCCATGTGAGTAGGCACAGGAACGAGCGATTTTCCACTGCCCGGGAGCGTAACGGAAGGAAGTCTCCTGCGTAAAAAGGAGAAGAAAAGCAGAAAAGTCACTTCACCACATTCAAACTTCATGATTTAAACTAACCCTTTTGTCCAGCATTATTGAAAAACATACTAAGAGCAATTATGAAGGAGATATTGAGATCTATTTTACCTTTTACGGCCTGGCATAAAAATGTGGATTTAACAATGAACACAGCAAAACCCAAACTAATATAGTCAAACACATACTTAAATAATCAAACAACAAGACGACACTGAGCACTAGTTGCAGTGGCAAACTTTATCAATCAAAACCCAAAGCGGACCGCTTTCAACAATTCGATTGATACAAAATACCTTTACATCACAACTACCGTTACATCGATACGATCACTGACATTGAAACCTGATCACCGGGCATTGAAAACTTCAGCCCACGCTTTACCCCTGGTAACCTGCTTCCACAAAAGAACACAGAGGCAAATGAAACCAGCCAGAGACTTAGATAATCACTGTAGTGTTAACCCATTCAGCCCTGACGCACTACAGTAGGAGATGGGTCGACCATGATAATTCAAGGGAAGTGCCAGATTAGCTTGGCGCCTGTCGGCGCCAAGCTAATCTGGCACTGCCCTAGAATTATCATGGTCGATCCATCTCCTGCAACTGGTGGATAGTCATTAGATGACGCCTCCAAAATTTGGGAAATACGGCCATCGGACTGAATGAGTTAATACATTAGCTATATATCATTATGTGTCCTTCACAACTGCAAGATGAAAGTATATGAAAAGTAGGCATTAAAGTAAGCCTGACCTGACCTGCCTGACACATATTAAATCATGAGAGCTCAGTTCGATGATAAAATGTGATAGACAGCTTTATCGGTCGATAAGCTAATGCGAGCTAACGTTTATCGGTCAAAGTGAGCAAAATAAACTACGAGTGCTCAGTTCGACCGAAAAAATGACAGCTAAAGCTGTATCGGTCGGTAGAGCTATTTCGAGCTAAAGCTTTATCGGTAGAAGTGAGCAAAATAAACAAGTGCTCAGTTCGGCCGATAAAATGCGAGCTGAATCTTTATCGGTCGGTAGAGCTAATGCGAGTTAAAGTTTTATCGGTCGAAGTGAGTAAAATAAATCGCGAGTGCTCAGTTCGACCGATAAAATGCGAGCTAAAGCATGTTCTTAATTAAACGAACTATAGTTCGCGAACTCTGACGAACTACAGTTCACGATCTCGGACGAACCAGGTTGGTTCTTAATTGGACGATCTAAAGATACGGCGAACCTAGTTCGAAGTAGTTAACGAACCTGGGCAAACCATAGTTCGCTGTCGGAAAAGGTTCGCTCAACGTGTTGAGCAAACAAAGGCGAACCTTTTCTCTGATTGGTCAAAACCTTTACCCTCTTCTGCGTTGGAGATAAGAAAACAGTCACCGATGCAAACAAATATGGCGGACGGTGATATTTAACTCGTGCGAAGAACAAGACCTATTTTTATTGATTTGTGGGAGGCGCAACGCTGTTTGTGGGGTCGCTACTGCAAGGAGTACAAAAACAAACATCGTTCAAATCGCGAAGCGGCATAGCGGCAGCCATTTTGAACACCTTCGCAGACAGTAAGTACGCCGAATCAAGCACTTCAGTTAAGATAGAGAACCATGGCAAACCTAGTTTGCTGAAGTTCGCCTAGGTTCGTTCAACCTCAATTAAAAAACAAAATAAAAGATCGCCGATCTTCTCCGATCTAGGTTTGCCGATCAATAGTTCGTCTAATTAAGAACAGCTCTAAAGCTTTGTCGGTCTGTAGAGCTAATACCCGCTAACGTTGGATCGGTCAAATGGAGCAAAATAAACCATGAGTGCTCAGTTCGACCCGCTGTAAAATGCGAGCTATAGTTTTACCGGTCGGTAGAGCTAATGCGAGCTGAAGTTTTATGACAACTTGTGTGAAGCGTCACAACTTGCGTAATTACGTCACATCTTCTTGTCTGCGAGAGACTGACTTACCGCAGACGTGAAGCGCGTTTCCCCTGGTCAGTTCTCGTAATTGTTAAAGTAGCAGCCGGCGTATGTAAACAGCGTACCAGCCTTTCAAGCCTCGGCATTGATGCCTTATTGTCAGCGTGTAAGCACTGTGCTGCCGGCGTGGCATGTTTACCCGACAATCGACTGTCGGTTGTTGCTCCTTTAAAGGCCCCGCTACACATGCCCGGTTTTGAGGCCGATTCCCGATCAGTTTCGAATCGGTAGGTGATCGGACCGGACTGCAAAAACGTGTGCACTGCCACACATTCCCCGACTTTATTTAGCCGACCGGTTTGAACCGAAGATCAAAGTCGTATCTGTTCTGCAAAATGGCTGCTACTTTTGACAGTGATGACGATGTGCTTGCATTATCAGCAGTTTTGCATCATATTCGGGAAGAGGCGTGCGAAACATCAGCAACGGCGGTGGTACTGATCACAACAGGCGTGTTCCGCCATTTGCAAACTGACGACATGCTTTGCGAGACGAGCTCTGATTGGTTGAAGCTTACGATCGGGACCGATTCGGATCGGGAAAATAGAGCAGGTTCTAGACACCCGATTCCCAGCCGATTGGGACCGGATCGGATAATTGACGTCATCCGATCGCAATCGGATCGGAATCGGCTTCAAAATCGGGGCACAACTGGCACGTGTGGCGGGGCCTTAAGGCATTACTTTTGTTAAAAAAAATTTTTTTTAAAAAGAAGAAGAAAAAGGAAAAAACAAACAAAACAAAAACAACAAATTAATCGACTGAAAAATTATTAAAATCCTTCAAATTCTGTCTTTGAAATTAGTCCGTGCGAGGAATGAGACCAGCAGGAGTCACAGATCCACATAGGACCCCGCACTGCGGGGGCTTATGTGGATCTGTGCCTCTTGCAGATGCTTGACTGCTGTTTCCCCCTAGCAGACCTCTCGTCGTTAAAGCGACCTACTCCAGGGTTAATACTTGGCAATATCTCCTTTATAAACATTCTTTGTGTGTCTTGCGATAATGCTGGACAAAAGAGCTAACTTAAATAATGAGGTGCGAGTGTCGTAAAACGAAACACTGTTATTGCGCTTCTTCTCCTTTGTACAAAGAAAGAGTTCCTTCCCTTACGCTCAGAAGGCAGTGGACAACCTCTGGTACGTATGCCGACCCATATGTTTTGTGATAAGAAGGGCAGAGCAGTCTTAGTTAACTCATTCTACCCCAGACACACAACAGCAAGATAAGGATTGACCATGATAGTTCAAGGGTGATGCCAGAATAGCTTGGCGCCTATGGGCGCCAAGCTATTCTGGCATCACCCTTGAACTATCATGGTCGATCTGTGTCCTGCACTAGAGTGCAGTCTTCAGAGGACAACGGTAAAATTTGGGGATTTCGGTGTTGGGGTAGAATGAGTTAAGGTAGGAAACCATTGATAACCCCGCTAGAGCATGGGGCAGATCGCTTTAAGAATTTCGAATAAAAAGCACGACACAACAAAGTTGTTATTTTCAAGAAAAGGTCAACTATTGTTTATATTCTAACCTCAAGTCGCAAGAGAGAATGTCCTCAGACAATTTATTGCCATTGCGACCAATTCATCCAAGTTTTTACATACGCATACTTAGACAAAAAAAAAAAAAAAAAAAAAAAAAATCCAAGATTTTTTTTATGTCACAGAGACATCAACTTGGAAGCGCGCGAGATAAAACAAATGTATTCCTTTGAACTATAAAGTCGTAGGTAAAAGGGAAGAAGATTTCTGTAATGAATCTTTTAAAACTTTAATATTATTAGGGGTTTCCCAAGTATTTTTTGGAACACGCAATATTCAGCGTATGTACATTGAGCTTATAGGCCTACATAGAACAATAACAGCAATCAAAACGATGAGAATTTTATGGCGCCTGAACATCTGATAAGCTTTGGGTGCCTTGCAATAATTACAGACAAAATATTTACAAACACAGACAGATGACAGTGACGATGAAACGTTTATTTCAGAAATACGTTTTAGACAATGTATATTGCCTCTCTTACAAACTGCCCTGCTACTATTAAAATATATATTATACTATAACACATTTTGCTAGACCTAGTGCCGATAACCGGCAGATTTGATTAGAAGACCCGAATCAAAATGTCCTGAGGCCTTAGCCGAGGACATTTTGATTCTGGTCGAGTAATCACATGTGTCGGTTATCAGCACTATATTAGCAAATATTGGCGTCAGTCCAGAACCAAACTTTACTTTCCCTCAATTCCTTCGGTTTGCGATTGTTTCAGTTTAGGAGACTAAACACTGGCAGGCGACATATGCAAGTCAATACCACCAAAAAAGAAAAATCGACAGTGTTTGAGAAAGCGGACTTTTCTTGTCTTGAAATAAAATCTAGGTCGAGTCAGTGCAGCGATTTCATATGATTATGTAAACATCAGTGCTTTCTATAATCGTGCGAGTTATTTTGCTTGTAATTATATCAAGGATAATGATGGGTAATGCCCGCAGGGTTGTTTGTTAAGTCATTTTCTCGGGTTTTCGCTTTCGTTACAAGTGCTAACCTAAAATAGGAATTTAAATAATGGACACAGAACATTCAGACCAAAAATTATGTGCTGGCGCTTTCAACCCCTTCCTTGCCACTGGACATTATTTTTTTCTTGTTCATTCAAAGCCCAAAGTAAAAAAAAAAAGTAAAAATTGGTCTCATCAAGAGACATAGATCATCATGAGCCCGCGCAACTGCGCGGGCTCATGATGATCTATGTCTCTTGCAGTTGGATAGTGCTCAGTTGTTCTTGGTAGTGAAAAAGTTAAGAGAGAGAGAGAGAGAGCGAGAGAGAGAGCCACAGTTTGGTCCCCATCCATCATTTGCGCTTATTATTCTTTTGTTCGAGATTCAACCCTGTACAAACCATCCATAAAATGTTATAAATAAAACAGCCGCTCTCATTACTTGTGTACACCTGACTGCAGCCCACGCTCTGCTGTCTGAGTTTTGAGTTCTGTGCAAAGGCCACCGCAAAATAAAAAAAAGTTTCAATACAACTTATTTCTAAATCAGATTACGTCCCCTGACAGTGGGAACATCCAGGCAGAAACACATGAAACGATTTGTTTGATTGGTAAGATATGGTTTCCCCAAAACACAGGGAGCAAACAGACACGCTTCAATGCAGTTATCTCTTTGGCTGTCGGTAGCGTGTTTGTTTTTTGTTTTTTTGTTTTTTGTTGTCGCGATGATTCCTGAAGGAATCAAAGGAATCATCGCGACAAAAGCGCTACCGACAGGCATAGGGTAAACTACGGACGTGTACTTCAAATTGAGGATGTCTGGCGCGGATCTTTTACCTCTCCGGGGTGGGTCGGTGGGGGAGAGGGTTCCGATTTCTTTTAGCCTTCAACCTGACACAAAAGGTCCCCCACATGGGGGAGTGGAAAGGGGGTGGGGGTGGGGGATATTTTTGGCCTGAAGTGGCGAGGCCGGGGGAGAAGGGGGAAGGACAGGGGTTCTGCAGCCCACCCGCTCCCCACCAAGATCCGCCCCTGGATGCTAACGTGGCCACTCCTTGCTAGCATGAGGCACCATTCTCACGAGCTCTGACTAGAATATAATATGCCTCTTTAGACAAAACGCGCTGACTGAACCGCAATATCAAGTTATGAGTGATGTATCCCGACCTGCTTCTATGTTAAGATTAACGTCTATTGTACAATCAGTTAATTAACCCATTTAACCCCGAAGTCGCATTTCCCAAATTTTGGAGGGGTTACCTAAAGACTATGTGCCACTAGCAGGAGGTGAATCGACCATGATAATTTAAGGGTAGTGCCAGAATAGTTTCGCGCCATCAGGCGCCAAGCTAATCCGCAACTACCCTTAAATTATCATGGTCGATCCATCTTCTGCCCGATTGAGTTGGGGATTAATGGGTTAACTCATTGTACCCCAAGACCGAAATCTCCAAATTTCGCCGTTGTCCTCCGAAGATTGCAGTGCAGTGCAGGACACAGATCGACCATGATAGTTCAAGGGTGATGCCAGAATAGCTTGGCGCCCATAGGTGCCAAGCTACTCTGGCATCACCCTTGAACTATCATGGTCGATCCATGTCTTGCTGTGGTGTGTCTGGGGTGGAATGCGTTAAAGAAGAAATTTAAGAAAATGTTTTAGAAATTATATTTTTGAAATCATTATCTAGCTGTCAATCGAATATGGATATGAAGTAGTTTCATCAAGAGGCAAAGAACCTATTGAGCTCCTGCATCTGTCATGGAAGGGTTTGAAAACAAGGCGAGGTTAAGTCTGCATGCTGCAGGTTTCAAATTATGGACACACAATGAATAACCACTTTGTCAAATACCTGTCAAATCGTTTGTGTTTCCACATATCCCACTTAAAACCTGTTACTAGTGTCAGCATTTGTTCGGTCGTCTGAAATGAACCCGAATAACGGCTGGTGACCGCATGACTGCATGCCGTGAAAAATTGAACACTCACGCAAAGTCTGCAAGAGGTATAGATCCTCATGAGCCCCCGCAGTTGCGGGGGCTCATGAGGATCTATACCTCTTGCTGAATCCAGCGTGTATCCATGCTTCCTCGATGGCTTGAGTTCATTGACGCTGACTTTATGCGCACAATGATTTCTAAAACACAATCCGCATCAACTGCCAGTGACGGAGATAATGTCAGCAAACGCAATATTTTTCTTCTACCAAGTTGTCTGATGTAAAACTCCGCGTATAGGTCTGCTAATTAAGAGCCAGCGAATTGATGCCTTCTTGAACGACTGCAAATCTTTCACGCACAAGAACACTAGCAAACCGCCCAGCGATCGAACGAGCGAGCGAGCGAGCGAACGGACCAAAAGCAAACCAGCCAATCATCTAATCACCTAAACATAAGCAAGCAACCAAGCAGCCAAGATATGAACCAATCACCCGACCCGTTAACCAGGCAAGCGAGTAAGCAAAAACCAACCAGCCGACCCACCAAACGATCGACAGACCAGCCAACCAAACAACCGACCGACCGTCCGACTACAGACAGACCAATCAGTCAACCAACCGACCGACCGACTGATTGACCGACTGACTGACCGACCAACCAACCAAGTAACTAACCAAGCAACCAACCTACCAACCAATAATCCGACCGACCAATCAACCAAACAAGCAAACGACCTGCCTACCAGCCAATCAGCCAAATGCCAAATAACCGACCGACCGACCGCCAGCCAACCAACTAACCACCCAGCCAACGGACTGACCGACCTATTGACCAAGCAAGCAAAGAAGCAACCAAAAAACAACAACAAACAAACAAACAAAAAAACCAAACAAAACACCCCAAAAAACAAAACAAAAACCAACAATAATAAAAAAAAAAGAAAAAAAAAAAAAAAAAAAGAAGAAAACGACGAAAAACAGCGACAACAACAACAACCACACGACAAATGCACAAACTAATTTCATAGCATAATATATTTCAAACCAATCCGTTCGTCTGTGGGGTGTCGCTAGCTATGTGCACGTCCTGAATCTAGGTATTGTTCGTTGTTGTGCAGGTGAAGGGGTTAATCATTTTGCTGTCAGTAGCACTTTTTGTCGAGGCGATTCTTTCCGACACCCATGGGGTTAACTGTGTTATGAGGGACAAAGAAAGATAAGTTTATGGTAGAATTACCAACTAGAATAAAATGATGGATAGAACCGTAAATCGTCATAAATTAAATGACGTCAAAGTCTATACCCGCCGTTTCATTCATAATGGATCATTTATTTTTCCGCAGGAAAAAGCTCCATTGTTGTACAAGAGATCAGGGTGGGCGTGGGGGGTGGGGTGGTGGGTGGGCGGGGGTGGCCGGTCAAGTGGGGGTGGGGTAGGAGAGTTCTGGCACAGAGAGAAAGCCTGAGTTAAAGCAACCTCGTCCAGGCAGTAAAGGGTTAATATTTGGCAATATTCCATTGCAAATGTTTTTAGTATGTCTTACAATACTGCTGCACAAAAGAAAAAAAAAACACCTAAACTTATGAAGTTTGAACGTCTAAAAGGAAAGACAGTTCTGCTTTGCTGAGCAGTAGTGTCCCATGACACTTACCAGGGCCAGTAGAAAACTTCTGTTACATGGATTTAATGCCTTGCGAAAAGAAGGGTAGAAAGACTTAATTGAGGCGAGACAATTTTGAGAACCCGTTGTATCGCCGAATGTTAGCAATCTAAGACAGCACGTCAGGAAAGATGAGATATAAACTGAAGTTAGAACAGGTTGCTTTAACTTAAATTTATATCGCATCTTGTAACTGATAAAACAAGACTAGCTAGATCCCCTGCTTTTTATTTCAGATTTAATCTCGTTTCATACACAGTCACGGGATGATCGTTGTGCCGTCGATCACCATGAAAACACGTGTAGCAGTAAATAACAGTTGCCTGTGGTTCCCTATATCATTTTTGTTGAAAGGTCAGCCTTGTTTGGCCCCTTGTCAGCCTTGGTTGGCTCCGAGCAGAGTCATGGTCCTGTGTTAAACGAGTTTGTTGACTGGTGTGATAGATCATATCTTGAACTAAATGTTTCTAAGACGAGGGAGTTGCCTGTTGACTTTAGACGAATTAGTCCTGTCCTGGTGAACACTGTGATTCATGGCCAAGAGGATGAAATAGTTAGCCAGTTTAACTCATTCTACCCCAAGACCGAAATCCTTACAGATGTGCTCTGTGGGCCGATCATAGAGATTCATTGCCGAGGACTGTTGTTTTTGTGAATGACTGAGTGAGTGTGCGTATGTGTATGGAATTGTGTGGCCGGCCTACCGAGCACCTCGCCCTCGCCCATCCCCTGTGCTATCCCCTTGGTTGTTGGTGGAGCTTTTACTAACATTTAGTCGAGTTGACTCCATGAGTCTTCTCCCCGGCAGGGCGCGCCCCCGACGGTTGAGAGAATAGTGCATATCAGTTTTAGCCTAGTTTTACGATATATATTAACTAGTTTTACACCCGACTGTGAGCACTAATTTAGTGACATTTGACTCTATGATGATCTGTTTTCATTTTAAACGATATACCTTTAATTAATTTAGACTTCTTAGATTAATAGGCGTGTGTGCTGACGGTGTGTGTGTGTGTGTGTGTGGGGGGGGGGGGGGGGGGGAATAAATGTGGGTGTGTGAATGGGTACGTATTGGTTTGTGAGATTAGTTGTTCAGTTTTAAAGTTTTGACAGTGTGTGTAGAGCATTGAATTGTGTGATAGAGTCGAATGTGATGTTTGTAATTGTAACGACACCAACACACATTCCTATGCTTTATGTTCTTAAGTCAAATGGCAATAAACAGTATTATTTTGCCGTTGTCCTCTGAAGACTGCATTGCAGTGCAGGACACAGATCGACCATGAAAGTTCAAGGGTGATGCCAGAATACCTTGGCGCCCATACTCGGGCGCTAAGCTATTCTAGCATCACCCTTGAACGGTCATGGTCGATCCTTATCTTCCTGTGGTGTGTTTGGGGTAGAATGAGTTAAATACCTTTGTAAAGTCTTTGACGAAAAGCTGCGATGTGATGAAAACACAGACGCAGTGGTGAAAAATGTAACCAAAGGTTGTACTTCCTCAGGAAGCTAAATTCCTTTTCCGTTGACAGAACATTTCTGAGGCTCTTTTACAAATCATTTGTGAAAAATGTTTCGACTTTTTCTTTTATCTGCTGGTTCAACTCTTTAATTGCCAAAAACAAAAACAGCCTTGAACGGACCGTGAAAATCTGCTCAAAGATCATTGGTGAGTCTCAGAGAACTATGCAGTCTTTTTTGGACCAGCAGACAGTAAAAAAAGGCAATGTCCATTATTAGCCGAAAAGACCATATTTTAAATACAAAATTTGAGCTGTTGCCCTCAGCTCGCCGGTACAGATGTGACAGCTGTAAGACAAACAACAGGAGAATGTCCTCCTTTATTCCCACCCCTGTTGTTCTTTTGAACAAAGTGGCATAGACTTTTTATTAAATGTATTTAGCTGTGACATCTGTACGCGAGCATGAGGGAAAGTGCCAGTTTTGTTCTTGTAAGGTTGATGTGATAATAGTTTGTTGTTTTTTTTATATACATGTAATGTATGTCAATATTAGCATAGATGTTTGTATTAGTTTAGTTATCAGTATTAGTATAGTTGTCAGTATTAGCATAACTGTCAGTATTAGTATAATTCTGCGTGCATGGGTGCCCGTGTGCTTGGGTGTATGTGTGTGCGTATGTCCGTCTTATCCACTTTTTTTTTAATTCTTCACTTGATATATTTATTCGCTTCCGTCCAAACTGGAATTGCCCCTTCGTGGGATAAATAAAGTTGTTTGACTTGACTTGACTTAGAACAGCGGGAGATTGACTGAACACGATAGTTCAAGGGCAGTGCCAGATTAGCTTGGCGCCTGGGAAGGCGCCAAGCTAATCTGGCACTGCCCTTGAACTATCATAGCCTATCCATCTCCCACATTCTTCGTACGAAAGTCATTATCAATGTATAAATAAGTTAAAAGACGTTTCGATAATGACACTGTTAATATTTGTACTAAATCGTATGTGCATGTACCGTAGATGCATTTAAATTCTACAGATGAAATACATTTAAAAGTCAAATCCATCCTACTGTTTGCAAAAGGATTGACTAAATGATACACCTAGTGGAGACTATGTGTACTCAATTGTCAATCCCACCTCTCGCCAGCAAGGCGGAATATAATATGTAAATACTTCCCACTGCATGTCCACCCCCAACTTATTAACTCATTCAGCTCTGACGCATTACAGCAGAAGATGGATCGACCGTGATAATTCAAGGGTAGTGCCAGATTAGCTTGGTGCCTGTCGGCGCCAAGCTAATCTGACACTACCCTTGAATTATCATGGTCAACCCATCTTCTACAACTGGTGCATAGTAGTTAGATGACGCCTCCCAAATTTGGGAAATACGGCCTTGGGGTTGAATGAGTTAAGGTAACATTAGTTTCACAGGAAATAAGCAAGAAAGCTGACCAACTGTCGTAACTTCCCGAGCTAAGGAAGAGGTGTGTTATGCTTTTGTTCTGTATGTTTATGAGCGGTACTGGATGCAGTGGCTTTTGTTCTGTATGTTTATGAGCGGTACTGGATGCAGGGGCTTTTGTTCTGTATGTTTATGAGCGGTACTGGATGCAGTGGCTTTTGTTCTGTATGTTTATGAGCGGTACTGGATGCATGGCTTTTTCTGACCATACTTTTTGTATTTGTATCGTGGGAATACCAGGTGCTGGTTTTACGAATGAGCGGTGTGTTATTGTTATTCTATGCGAACGACAATCGCTTGTTGAAATGTATACATCCAAGGCAACTAATCAACGAACAATTTAGTACTCTCATTACTTTGATAAGTGTGCTTTATTCCCCTTTAGGTTGTGTGTGTGTATGTGTCTGATTTGCTATCTTAAGAAAAAAGCACAAAACAACAACAACAACAACAAAAACCAACCCAAAACCAAAGACACACACAAAAAAACCCGCACTAAAAACAAGCCACCCCAAAACAACAAATAAACCCCCAAACAAACAAGCAACAACAACAACAAAACCAACCCCCCCCCCCCAAAAAAAAAAAAAAAAAAAAAAAAAAAAAAAAACACACACAAAAAACAAACAAACAAACAAACCCACAAACAAACAAACAAACAAAAAAAAAAAACCCCCACAAAAACAACAACAAAAACAACCAACAACAAAGTTTACCTTTTCTGAGACTTTCTTCACAAGACTGTATTGAACACTTCTTGTTCAGCTACAGGTTAGAGATTTCATCGAAAATAAAAATCAAAGTAGATAACCGCAAAGGGGCTGATGTGGGGGTGGGGCGGGGAGGGGGGAGGGGTCGGGAGTTGTTCCAGGGGTTCCGGACCCCCCCCCCCCTCCGGACCCAAAAACAAAGTCCCTTTTTGGGGTGTTCGGAACCCCCCTCCTCCTTTCCCTCCACCCCCCCCCCCCCACCCCCCGCTTCCCGCTTTTCGATTTTTCGGCTCCGGGAAGCAAGTCTAGCGTCGGGGAGGCCTTTTGTATCAGGTTGAAGGTCCCAAACCACAAGTTGGAACCCCCACCCCCACCCCCTCCCCCCCCCATCCCCGCCACCCCCGAGGTAACTGATCCGCCCCTACCGCGTCAAACCATGATTTCGCTCGAAAATGTCCCTTATGAGGCTAACACCATTCAAAACACTGATGCGCGTGCTGATACTTGATTCTCACCTAACACGCTTAACCCATTCAGCCCTGACGCACTGCAGCACTGGCGCCAAGCTAATCTGGCACCACCCTTGAATTATCATGGTCGACCCATCTCCTGCAACAGATGACGTTAGATGACGCCTCAAAAATTTGGGGAAATACGTGCGTCGGGCTGAATGAGTTAATAAGGCCGGAATGCTCAAAATCACAGACCGGCGCACGTGAAGGTGGCACGTGTGCAGTCTGGCATTTGTAGCACTGTTAACCCTCTCCTTGCCACAGTACGTACATTGTTCTTCTGAAATCTTAGTTCATTCACCCACCAAAAGCCATAACCGTCCAGAAAGCATGGCTCCAACTCGGTCTCAGCAAGAGGCATAGATCCTCATGAGCCCCCCCCAATCGCTGGGGCTCATGAGGATCTATGTCTCTTGCAGTTGGATCGTGTTCACTTTTTTCTCAGCAGCGATGGGGTTAAATCGATGCCTGTTTTTTTCCTTCTTTTTCTTCCGGCTTGTTCTGTTTGCTTTTCATCGCTATCGGTACTGCAAAACATGTTTAGCTCCAGCGGGACTTACAAACCCCACGCCTTCCGTGTAAACGAGGAGTATTCAGAAAAAAGGCCAACCTACTCCTGAGGCATTTCTGCAATTCAACCTGAGAAAAAGTGAACACCGTCCACCTGCAAGAGGTATAGATCCTCATGAGCCCCCGCGGTTGCGGGGGCTCATGAGGATCTATGCCTCTTGCCGACACCGCTGTGCATCTATGTTCCTCCGACGGCTGGGACTCTTTGGCGCTGAATGAACACAGATTTTACAAACAAAAGTAATCTGCTTCAACTTGCAGAGGAAGGAGTTAAACGTGCATCCATTAGCATTTCCAATTTTGAGACACTACAACACGATTTGTATCGACCATGATAGTTCCAGTGCCAGAATAGAGTGGCGCATTCTGCGCCAAGCAGGTCGGGCACCACCCTTGAACTGTTATGGTCAATCTGTCTTCTGAACTGTAATGTAGTCCTCAGAAAATAACCACACAGTTTGGGAAATCGACTCTTTGGATCAATTTCCAGCTTTACCATGAGAAATTTCTACGATTTAAATAGGCATTTCTGAATCTTTCATTCGCAAAGATTGTCAACAATTTGAAAAAAGTCCTTGTGTGCAGCATTATTTAAAGATATAACAAGACAATTTGTAAATTGCAGACTATTAACTCCCTCACTACTGAGGAAATTGAACACAACCCAACTGCAAGAGGTATAGATCCTCATGAGCCCCCGCAGTTGCGGGGGCTCATGAGGATCTATACCTCTTCCTGACACCACTTTGCGTAATGTTTCTTTGACGGCTTGGGAAATTAAGGTTGAACCTTTATTGCATGGGGAAGGTCGCAGTAACAAGGCTTCACTAAACATGGATACATCAATATAGGATCCAGGTCGCAAGTATGCACGTGATGCACGCGTCAAGACCATGGCTGATCCTCCATATAAAAAGTCATCAATAATTCAGAGTTCTGGAAAAAAATTCTTACTATCCCATTGTAAATAATACTGTGCCCGTTCACTTCAGTTGTATGCTGTATGAGGTTTGTCTGAAGAGCTTACTAATTAAGCCTACTTTATTAATTAAGGAGGCCGTACCCAGGAAGACGCTCTAGCACCTCCAGAAAATTCGCCTTCAAGCTCTTTGCACTCTGACGTTGAAAAATATGGGACGGGTATTAGGAAAGCTTCGGCGGGGTAGGCATTGTATTTTAAAGACTCGTGCGACATTTTAGCCTGCCATATTTTTAAGGTATATTTACATCTTGTGTTAAGACCTTGCTTTTAGTCGTGCTGACCAGATTTTTACCCATCCCGCCGTGAGATGGCCTTAGTCGCCTGCTCGGGGTTAAACACCAATAATCATAATAATCATCAATCCAGAAAAGGGCTGGTTGGTTAGTTCGGGGTTTAATGTCCACGGCACCGGAGTGATAAAGGACGGTCCTACTAACGAGTGTGTTGTGGGGGACAGGGTCAGCGTATGCATATGAACTGCGACCTGAGCACTAATCAATTTAGGCTCACTGCAGCAGTGTTTCTTTGATCTACCAGGACCGTTCGACTGACATGCTGTCTGAACTAGGAAAAGGCTGGGACCCTAGGGAACTTAAAATAAAAGTCGTCCCTAGAGCTGTTGCATGGGTTTGAAACGACGAGGCTTACAAGACAAGCACCTTAAGTTTCCAGAACCAAGCGTGGGAAACGGTGAAATCGTTGACCGCGACAGCTCAAGGGCAGTGCCTGGTTAGCTTGGCGCCCGGAAGGGCGCCACGCTAATCAGGCACTACCCTTGAGCAGTGCTTCCTCTTCCTGGCGATCTGTATGCAGTCCTTTGATGACGAAGCTGAACAAAGAGCTGTTTGATTTTGGAATTGAGAGCGATGGTGTCAGCAGATATGGGTCATATATTATTTACGGAAACTGGGACGGGCGAATGTAAATGAGCGTGTGTAATTGGGTAGATACTGTCACGCCTTTAACGGTGATTTGATTTTGTTGACGCGCTTGGTCTTAGCAGCCAGCAAGGCAATATATCAAATACCTGACAGATCAACTGGTGAAATGAATAAATACATTAAGAACTAAGACTAACGAATTAATCAATACACAAAGGGACCGAAGGGACGAACGATGGGACGAACGAACGAGCGAACAAAGCAACGAAGGAACAAATAAACAAACGAACGTACGGACGAATGAACTGAGTGACGGATGGACAATCGAACGGACGAACCGACAAACGAACGAACTATTGGACGAACGAACAAAAAAATAACAAACGAACGAACGAATGAAAGGACCACAAAAAAGGAAAGAAAAAACTAACGGACGAACGGACCTACAAAAGGTAGGAACTAACGAACGAACAAACGAATGACAGATCAAATGAACAGACGAACAGACAAACGAATGAACGAAACCATTTATTGTAGGATACAGTTTCAGGCATACAAGTTTTCTTTACGAGCGGTACTATAGTGAACGTTTTTACAAAACTAGCTTGAAAATTATCTCCGCAAGAAACATAGATCCTCGTAAGCCCGCGCCACTGCGCGGGCTTATGAGGATCTATGTCTTTTGCAGCTAGATCGTGTTCAGTTTTTTTTTCTCGGCAGTGAACGGGTTAAGGAAGATGATGATGAAACTTGACTTCTAAACGGTAAAAGTTTTTACAGAGTAAAAATCGTCATTTTTCAAACTTGCTTGTGCTAAATCTACAACACTGATAGAGAAGCAAAATAATTAAAACGAAAAAGAAAAAGAACTATATGGAGAGAGAGAGAGAGAGAGAGAGAGAGAGAGAGAGAGAGAGAGAGAGAGAGAGAGAGAGAGAGAGAGAGAGAGAGAGAGAGAGAGAGAGAGAGAGAGATTTCCCAATCACGCACACGCACAGTTAAAAACAAAAAGCATCTCGACGAAGTAACGTTGTAAACCACGCCACCCAAACACTTTACTCTATAATTTCCGGTCATATACCACAGTCAATTAATTCCTTGCTAATCCCACACCGAGCCCCGCACCTCGCAACTACCTCCCACCAATCACTGCTAACTTATGGGCTGGGCAGCGCGCGCGAGCATCAATTTAGGAGCACCACTTTTTGATGACGTATTACGCACCCCCCACGAGATTTGGTCAAAGCGATCCTTGTCTATGTAATCACTTATTCATGCGCCCCCGTCTGCAAGAGGCATATTTTCACATGTGCCGCTGCATTGCAGGGGCTCATGTGAATCCAAGCCTCTGGTTTGTGAAGACAGGCCTCATTTACATCTACAAACTGAGGAATATCATCGGGGTTCGAGCGGCACTGAGACGACACCATATATCTATGCTGCCCGTCTAAGCCCCACGCGCAGTTCATGTATATGCATGGTGAGGAATAGGGTTATGTCGAGGCTTGTCGATTTCTGAGAGTGCGCGCGCGGCCAGCTTTGATTGACACGCCAATGATATCAGTTGTCAGTTACAACTAACACTGTTATCTGTTCAGACTATACTATTTTCTGGCATTTATCAGAACGGAGAGTAGGGTATTGCGTTACTACCATCTCTTCTACAGTTTGTCACTTAATAGAAGAAAGTGCTGGAGTTGCTCTGAAAACTAGTAAGAAACTAGGAAGAGACTAGAAAGAGACGAGAAAATAGAGGGAGGCTTCCACAGGACACTTTGCAGTCATCCCAATTCCTGTTTCCGTCGTTGAAGCCAAGAAAAACTCAGTCACCATGAAGGTAATATTTTTTAATATAATTTTTAAATTTTGTGTAAAAAAAATCTTCCGTGAGACTACTGAGTTTTCATAACACACAAGTTTAGCATAGACAATTTTCTTCTTAATGACTTGTTCCGTATTGAGATAATTGAATTTCAAGCAAAGAAAAAAACAACATGAAAGTAATATTGTTTAAATTTTGTTTTTAAAATGTTGTTTCTTCTTTGAGTTCTCTGAGTCTTTGTTTAGCATAGACAATCCTCTTCTTAATTCATTCGCGCATCCGGATGCGTCTGGTCGCGAATGAATTAATGACTTGTTTTTGCAATGAGATAATTAAATTTCAGACAAAACGTCATTAAGAAGAAACAATTCCCTGATAAATTTGTTTGTCGCAGTTCTTTTCTGTATGTTGGTCACCTAGCTGTGTCTAAGTACCAATGTATGTGTGCTGGTCTGTGATTTTAAACTTAACGGCTTCAAGCCGCGTAGCCTAAAATCCCAGACGAGCACACATACATATTCACTGAAGGAAAACTCACGGGCATATTAAAACAAGCGTTCTTCGTGTTATTTTCCCTTCTTACCTTTAACATTTGGGTGTCGGTAGCGGTTTTACTCGCCATGATTCCTGCAGTGTTTCCGATCATTCCCCAAATGTCGCATTTCTTTTGCTCGTGAGTGTATAATTTTGGAGGAAGGACAAAATTGTATACTTTCCTGCCTCTTTCTTTAAAGTCTCTCTCCACAAAGCGCTTTGAGCATTTAGTAATTGCCCTCTAAACAGAATCATAGTCATCAACATGTACGCTACAGTTTATGAAATAAATTAGCAAGGAAATAGTAGTTTGACCAAAGATGACAGGATGGACATTTCTTCAAAAGAAATTGGCGCCTCTCTAAGGAACCAAGCTTTTTCGGCAGTACATTTGAACTCTCATAGCTGATCCATTATTAGTATTTTGACGACGAATCTATGTGACTTGAGCTTTTATCCCGTAATGAGAAGGCTTTCAAGCTTCAAGCTTCAGGTTTCAAGCTTTGAGTTTTATGTTGCAAGTTTCTAGTTTCATTTTTCATCTCCAGCAGTTGTGCTTTAAAGGGTGATGGTGTTTATTAACTCTTTCACTGCCAGTGGACGCAGACTGCGCGTTTATGAAATCCTTGCCAATTCAACGTCAGAGATCCTTATCCGTCTAAAGAACAATGGATGCAAAGTGGCTTTAGCAAGAGGCACAGATCCTCATGAGCTCCCGCAACTGCAACAGTTCTAGGGACAGATCCACCGTGATAGTTCAAGGGTGGTGCCAGAACAGCTATGCGCATTCTGGCACCACCCTGGAACAACTACCGTCGATCCGTCACCTATTGTAAAACCCGTATTGAGCGACCATACAAGGGACTATAAAAAGTGGGTCGCCTTAGACATACGCCGGGATGGTGTCCAAACACGGAGTCATTTATGTAACAGAAGGAAGAGTATGGGACCGAAATATGATGGTCTGATGGGGCAAGTGGTCGCTTATTCAGGCGGTCGCCTTGACAGGTGAAACTGTACTGCTGAATGAGTTAACCCCCCTCACTGCCGAGAAAAAAAGAACTGAACACCACCCAGCCGCAAGAGATATAGATCCTCATGGGCCCCCGCAGTTGCGGGGGCCCATGAGAATCTATATCTCTTTCTGAAACCACTTTGCATCCCCGTTCCTTTGACGGTTGCGGATCTTTGACGTTGAATTAACACAGTTTTCGGAGACACAGTCTGCGTCGTCTGGCAGAGTATGGGTTAAAAATGTCGGCCGGAAGGCATGAGCGAACATTTATGAATTATCATGGCTTCGGCCGCCTTTAGTTTAGTGTCCACGGTACATAACGAGCTGTACGCAGTCTTCAGCGTAAACTGCGCACATACGACTAATGCGTCGTATTGTCACAAATGTGAAAATTGTTATTTTAGTTCTATTTGTACTCTGTTTGTAAAGCTTAACGCGATCTGCTCCTGGGCGGGCATTGATTGCTAAACTTTCGCCGATACAAAGTGTTATCAATGTTGTCTTGCCTTAGCTAAGCCTTTCTACCCTTCGTTTCACAATCCGTGTGTGCAAGCACACATAACAAAGGCTGTCCACTGTCTTTTGAGCGTAACTTAAAGAACTCGCCTGTGTACCAAGGAAAAAGAATAGCAGAAAAGTGTTTCATTTTCCGACAATCAGACTTAGCCGTTTTGTCCAGCATTTTTGTGTGTGGTAAACCATACTAAGTAAATTTATGAAGGAGATTTGCCAACCGTTAACTCATTCGCGGCCAGCCGCACCCGGATGCGCGGCATAAGCCGCGCATCCGGATGTGGCTGGCCGCGAATGAGTTAACCCTTTACTGCCTGGAGTGGGTTGCTTTTAAGAAACACTAATACACACATTTTGGAGATAAAAATGCCAGGTGCATAGGACCAAAACGTGCTTGTTGATAATAACCGAAGTTTTTTTTAATTTTTTTTTTTTTTTTTTTTTTTTTTTTTTTTTTTTTTTTTTTTTTATAAGCAGAGTTGATTTACACAGAAAAGGTGCAGACTGGACCTTTGAAGAAGTGTTGCTTTATCCGACTTTCCAGGCTTGAAGCAAGAAATGTAATGGATTTTATGCTGTATGTTGTTGATGCTACGCAATTTATTTCATGGACAATTGTAAAATATACAATATTATGTGAAGATGAGATCAGCTGTGTAATTTCTGGAAGCACGTAATACTAATACTAATATTAAGAATAATCCCAGTGCCAAGATAATAATAATAATAATAATAATAATAATAATAATAATAATAATAAAAATATACAACAACAATAATAATAATAATAATAACAACAATAATAATAATAATAATAATAATAATAATAATAGTCGTATTATTATTATTGTTACTATTACTATTATTGTTAGTGGTGGTAGTAGTAATATTTGTAGCCAATATGCTTGACAGTCGACATATCAACCCTTTCGCTGCCAGTGATCACGAATTTCAGTCTAAAACCACTACACACTGGTCGACATTTGCGTGAAAACACAGATGTAAACGTGACCAGGCAGAAGGAACATATGTCTAACAAGAGACATAAATCCTCATGAGCCCCCAATTAACTCCTTGTCCACTAGGTAACTTTTCCGTATTGTGTATATTCAGCCACGAAATAATTTTGTTATGAGCTCATTTCTTGATCCAGTGCATATGCCAAGTAACGCCACGTTCAGCGCTAAAAATAGTCAAGCACACGCAATGCAAACAAACCTTGGCTGGGCAGACCTTGCACTCCGAAATCCAGACTATAAGTAAAATGCAAAGGAGCAGAAGCAACCAACAAAGAAAGAAACGCGCTTTGAAAGGACGGGCACACACCAGTTTGCTCTTTTGTGCTCGCTCTTTCAAGACGTGTTTCTTTCTATTTTTGGTCTGTTCTTTTCCTAGATAAACTTCTGATCTGATATTACAAACACCCGTCATCATCATCCGTACTCCACATCTCTCCTTGCTCCGGGTATGGGTTTTGTACCGTGGTGCCGGTGTGAATTACCTGTCGGACAACCCTTCCACGACACGTCCTTGAACTATAACGTTGAGCGTGTAGATCTTCTGCGATTAATCCGTTCAGTGCCAAGAAAATTCGAACACTACCCAACTGCAAGAGGTATAGATCCTCATGAGCGCCCGCAGTCGCGGGCGCTCATGAGGATCTATACCATTTGCTGACACCACTTTGAAGCCATGTTCCTCCCAACATCAAACAAGATGAGGATTTCATCCCAAAGTCTATCGAATTGTTTGGAGCTCAGATGCGTTTATCTTTTAGGAACATTCAGGGTTGTTCATATTTTTAGGCTTATTATGCTGATCCGTTTCCCTTCTCTCTAAGCCCACCCCCTATCAACACACACATCGGCGCACACAAATAAAGTCTGTAGGCTCGACAGGAATCTATCTCCTTGTACTCTAACCCACCCTCTGGTCCACACACATTGACACACAGAAATAAAGACGGACACACGGCGATTCCCGCCATACGTAAGCTCCGTGGTCTGGCGGAGCATAGCTGTTCTGAAGAAGAATAATAGCACGAACAGCGAAATGACGTCACTTCAAGCATCACGTCATGCATTAGTCCCACGACGCTATGTTTATAGTGACGACTCGATGTTATACGTCAATCATCGCAGTACTAACATTTCACGTATCAGAGAATCAACTTTGCTGATTTTCAATACGGTAGACAAAAATCGTGTATGTATATGTGTAGCATCAGCCTCAGCGGAATCTCCCCCCCCCCTCCCCTCTCCCCCCAACAGTATATGCACGATCCAATTAAAAAAATTCAATTTTCTGCCTGCTTTTGAGCCTAATTAGACCTTATTCCCAGCAGACGTAGATGTATTTTTGTAATCAGTTTGTTTAACTCATTCAGCCCCGATGCACATCAGCAAGATATGGCTCGAGCATGATAGTTCATGTATGGTGCCAGAATAGCTTGGCGCCCAAAGGCGCCAAGTTATTCTGAAACCACCCTTTAACTATCATGCTCGACCTGTCACTAGAATTGTAATACGATCCTTCACAGGGCAACTTCAAATATGGGGATTTTGGTCCTGGGGTTGAATGTGTTAATTTGCTGTTAGATAGAACATTTCCTGTAATTTTGTACTGCGTTTTATTATATGGCTTATTTATGTCATCTTTGTTTAGTTGTGTATGGTTTTTGTAAAGCGCTTTGAGCGCACTTTGTAGGGATCCTGCGCTATTTAACTCATTTTACCCCAGACACATCACAGCAAGATATGGATCGACCGTGATAGTTAAGAATAAGAAGAATAACAATAAGAGTACTTTATCATCTTAAAAAGAGAAATTCGTTTCGCCACCTCAGGTGCAACTCACAATCACACACACTCACACAACAGTTTTCAAACAAACGGACAATGGCTCGGGACGGGTGAAGCCCGTCGCCAAGGCGTCTCATGGCCGGCGCCAACGGCCCCAACCCGACCTGAACCTCCCTAACACAAGCAAACTAAAGACGGCCCTATCTTAGTATCTCTGTAACACATAATATAATATTTTAAAACTTTCTGATTGGCTGAGAATAGTTACACAAATAACAAAAAATACGAAAAAAAAAAAAAAAAAACCAACCCAAAAACAAACAAACAAACAAACAAACAAACAAACAAACAACCAACAACAAAAAAAGAAAAAAAAAAAAAAGAAAAAAAAAAAAAAAGGCGAATACTTTCACAGTTGCTGCCGCCTGGGGGCCCGTCGCCATAAGAACAGCGCCGGCTATTGACAGTCGCTCCGGCATAAACAGTCACCACCTTAATTATAACTTAACTAGCAGATAACTTCATAATCATTTTTAAAGCAATAGTAGTAGAACTACATCATTAACGTGAAAGCAGTCCAAAATGGTTTCTAAAGAGCACATACGTTGTTCAGTAAGAAACACAGTCACTATGTTCTTGGAGTACAATGAGTTAACTCATTCTACCCCAGACACACCACAGCAAGATAAGGATCGACCATGATAGTTCAAGGGTGATGCCAGAATAGCTTGGCGCCTATGGGCGCCAAGCTATTCTGGCATCACCCTTGAACTATCATGTTCGATCTGTGTCCTGCACTGCAATGCAGTCTTCAGAGAACAACGGCAAAATGTGGGGATTTCGGTCTTGGGGTAGAATGAGTTAAGAAACATTTATTATTATTATATTTATTGTTATCATCATCATTTTAATATTATTATTATTATTATTATTATTATTATTATTATTATTGGTATATTATTAGTATTATATCAGTCTTATTATCGTTGTATCCTGGTTGTTCCAAAACGTGTTTCTTTCTTTGTTTGGTAATGTACGAGTATTATTTCTTTATATTTCGAAACGCGGATTTTGTGTGTGTGTGGATGTTGACCCCTTTGCTGTCAGTTGACGCAGATTTTGTTTCTGCAGTCTTCGTTAATTCAACGCGAAATAGTTCGAGCTGTCTCAGAAACATGGATACAAATTGTAGTCAGCAAGAAGCACAGATACTCATGAGCCCCCGCAATTGCTGGGGGCTCATGAGGATCTGTGCGACTTGCTGCTGGATCGCGTTCACTTTTTCTGAGAAACCAAGGGGTTAACTGTCCTGTCCTTGGCATTGCTACGGGTGTATGTTTTTTTTTTCTGGTTTGATTTTCGCTTGAAATTTCAGCAAACAAAGAAACACGCTTAGAAAGGACTAGTGTAGCACTTGTCCTTTCTAAGCCTGTTTCTTTCTTTGTTGCTGTTTTCTTGCAGTTTATACGCTTGGCAGTCATCTTCTTCTGCCGGATTTGTTGTGGGTTTATTTTTCCCTTGCATTTTACTAGTTTTCGGCACTAAATTTTACTTGTGAAATTTTTTATTTTGAGCGTATATATATATATATATATATAAAACTGTGAAAAAGACGTTTTCGTCTGCAGCCTGTGTGTCGCCAATAAAGAACCTCTGGAAGCACTTCCCAATGCGCAAATGGCCATCGGGCCGGCGTCAGCACCGTTGGCCCGTGCACGGGCCTACAGCGGCCGACGTCGGCCCGATGGCCTTTGTGTACTGGGTTCATATTTGTAGCTATATGAGACGTTTAATTAGCGTCTAACTTGAGATGGAAATAATAAAGCTATATGAGACGTTTAATTAGCGTCTAACTTGAGATGGAAATAATTAAAGCTAACCGCGGGCAGGCAGGTTTTGATTGCTAAAATTCGTCGACACAACGGGTTTTCAATGTGGTCTTGCCTCTCAGCTAAGACTTTCTACACTTGTGCCCCTGGCTAGAGTCGATGGAACGCTCTTACATACAAGGTAGAAGAAGAGCAGAAAAGTATATCGTTTTATGACATTCAAACTGTATAAGTTAAAGCGAGCTGCTCCGGCAGGGATGCAACTGTTGTCGATGGTGTCTTTGCTCAAATAAGACTTTTCCTACCCTTCTTTTCTCAGTCCATGTGAGTGTGCACGCATCAGTAGCTGAGTCCTGTGGAACACTCTTAATCCTTTGACTGCCACAGCAGGTACATCGTACGTCAGTCTGAAATCTGAACCCGAAGAGCTCCAGCCGCTCCATCAGCAATGGGGAAAAAATGGTTTCAATTGCGGAGCTCATGAGGATCTGCACCTCTTGCAGTAGTGTGGTGTTCATTTCTTCTCGGCAGTGAAGGGGTTAAAGTACACACGATTAAAAGAGCAGCAAAGCCTTTCATTTTTACGACAATCAAAACTTCAATGACCTTAAAGTTATCCCTTTTGCCCAGGCCTTTAATGCGCGACATACTCAGAAGATTTATAACTGAGATATTGCGAACTATTAACCCTTCATGGTCTCGATAGGTCTCTTTAACTCATTCGCGGCCAGCCGCAGCCGGATGCGCGGCTGGCATAAGCCGCGCATCCGGATGCGGCTGGCCGCGAATGAGTTAACATTTCTGCGTAGCATTATTTGTCATCAGAAATACTATAAAGAACATTTATATAAAAGAGATCTTGCGAAATAATAATGCTCCATTGCCTGAACCAGGTCGTTTTAATGTGCTCTGGTATGTGAAATTGGACATTAATAGTCTCGTCCGTGATTGCACAGGGGTTGTGCTATTCGCTCCGCCGCAGAGCCTGACAGCTCATGGCAACTCTGTCATACTAAAATAGACATATGGTTTGCGAGAGTATGTTTGTGCTAGAGGCTATTCCCTCACAACCCTTGAACTCTCACGGTCGATCTATCTCCTAACGTAGTTATTAAGTCTTCAGAGACCATGATTGTATAAGCTTACCTCCCAAATCTAGGAACACCGACCCTGAGGTCACATCTGTTAACTCTTTAGGCTGTCGGTAGCGGTGTTTGTCGCTATGATTGCTGCAGAAATCATCGCGACAAAAACCGCTACTGACCGACAGCGAAAGAGTTCATGTTACATTTCACTTGAGATTGTGACATTAGCACGATCACACACTGCCACGCTCATATCACTGTCAGGGGTATCACCCGGCCAATGCTGACCATGCGCTAAAGTCGTGAGCAGACAATGCTCGGGCCGGAGGCAGCCGCGATGGCCGTGCCCGGACCAACGACTGGCTGACATAGGCCCGAAGACGGGTTGTCGGCTGGGCGGTACACCTCCCAGGAGGCTTTGCGCCTATCCATCTTGGGGAACGACCAACCCGTGTTTGTTCACATGATTAGCCAAGGCAGACTACTGTCAGCAGTCGACATTTTTACTTCCCTTTTCGTCTGATGAAAACGGAGCGCTGTTTTCGCTTGTAGTTAGATGTTAGCTGTGTTTTGTACGTCATGTTTTGTGCTTCATGTTTCCACGAAACAAAAAACTTGAACAAGATGAGGATTTCATCCCAAAGTCAGTCTACAGTATTGTTTGGTGGAGCTCACGTGCGTTTTTCCTTTAGGAACATTCAGAGTTGTTCATATTTTAAGCTTATCCTTCCGCTGATCCATATCCCTCCTCTCTAAGCCAACCTCTGATCAAAACACACGCCGGCGCACACAAATAAAGACGGACACATGGCACTTGCCGCCATTACACGTACACGTTGACGAATTTGATGTCTCACGTCACCCATCCAAAAGGCATGCTGCCTCTTCCAGAGCTGACTGTTTTGTTGCGCACAGCCTCTTAGTCCAGGGCTGACCGTCTGATGGGAGTAAACAGTGGCTCCAAAACTTGCAAAAATGAATAAATTATAATTGAAAAAATTGAAGAGGCCGTACAACGCTGGATTACGAACTCATTCAATCTCTCTCTCTCTCTCTCTCTCTCTCTCTCTCTCTCTCTCTCTCTCTCTCTCTCTCTCTCTCTCTCTCTCTCTCTCTCTCTCTCTCTCTCTCTCTCTCTCTCTCTCTCTCTCTCTCTCTCTCTCTCTCTCTCCCCCTTCTCGCCTGATCTGCACGGCAATGACATACACATACACAAACGGCAGAATGGCACACACAAACACAGACGGCAGACACGCGGCGCTTCCTACTGGTGGGCTGGCGTAGCCACGGGCATTTTGAAGAATAAGGTGGAATGGCCCATGCCCACAAAGCCTCTTCTGTATGAGCTTGAATGCTTATTCCACCTTTTCCCCAATATGTTCGCAAATATCGTACAAAAATAAATGAAGGAGAACATCGCGCCAGCTCATACACATGTAAAACACTGACGTGCTGGTGATATGCGTCAATTAGGAACATTATATAAAACACTGACGCATTTGGTGCTTTTACGTCACCGTGTTTGATTCTTCTGATGAAATCAAGGAGTCTTACTTCTGACATTTTTTCCGCTTTGAACTTTTATTTTCGAAAATGTTGAAGAGGTACAAAGCTGGCTGACAAACTCATCCAATGTCTTTCTACAAACTAGCCATATCCAAAATTTCATGTGAATATAATAATAAACGGTCTTTTATGTCTTCAATGAGACGGCATCAAATTACAATATGCTCGGAGGCTCTCATAGCCACCCCTTGAATAATAATGATAATAATAATACCGGTTATTATATAGGCGCTTTTTCCCAATTCTGCGAATTGGCTCAAAGCGCCGCGAACTGCACCCAACACGCACGCTCACGTGACACAGACGCATTCACTCTGAAGACAAACACAGTACAAGACAAACACAGGACATTCACGTGGTGCGAAGGGTCAGCTCAGCTACTGAGGTTTCGGAAATTTTGATTGCTTGTATTTGAAATTTATAAAGTGGCCTGAAACCGGTACCATAGAAGTATAAAGTATTTCGCCAAGTTTCAAGCTTGTGCGTACAGAAATATCGGAGATTCTCGTGTTTACATACATACCCACACACACACACACACACACACACACACACACACACACACACACACACACACACACACACACACACACACACACACACACACGCACGCACGCACGCACGCACGCACGCACACACACACACACACACACACACACACACACACACACACACACACACACACACACACACACACACACACGCATATACGTGAATGCGAGTATGAGTCCATAAGCGTAGCACTTTTGAATGGTGACTTTATAGCTTGTTTACAGAGTGCGTTGTATTTTGTTTTAGTACTTTTTGTTAAGTGCTTTTTTTGTAATTAGTTATTTTTGTACAATTAGTTTTTGCTAAGCGCCTAGAGTTCTAATCTGAGGTTAGGTGCTATACAAGTACTCATTATTATTATTTACGGCGCTTCGCGCCAAAACGACATTCAACAGCAAGGTTAGAGTGGCTAGACGTGACGTCATTTTTTTTTATCTTATTACTTCTTTGACAGACCATGAGCCCCGCCCGCCCGTTATGTCCTTTGCATTCAACCGAATCACTCCGACCAGCCCCATCCTAAAGTCTACCGTATTTTCAATACCGTAGACAAAAACTGGCATTTTAAAATGGCTCAAAACTGTAACACTGAATTGCTTCAGGTACCCTGCAACACCGCTCCTCACCTGTCATTAAGGAAGAAAAGAAATAGCAACAACAAACAAACAAATTATCAAACGAATAAACATACATACATACAGACAGACAGACAGACAGATAGACAGACAACCAACCAACCAAACAACCAAAAAGGCAGCCAGCCAACCAACCAAAGAACCAGCCAACCAACCAACCAACCAAACCAAACAAACAAACAAAAAAACACACACACATAATATACACAATCAAACAAACAAGCAGACAAACAAATAGACTATGAACGAAAGAACAAACGAACGAACAAACAAACAAACAAACAAACAAAAACAAACAAACAAACAAGTTAACTAGCAAACAAACAACAAGCAAACAAACAGACAAACAAACAAATAATAACAAGGATTATTTGATAGAGAGCCTAACCTCCTCAAGGAGCTCTATGCGCTATACAATCATTAGTATATACGCACAGTATGCAAAAATAAATGTACAAATAAATACATGTAAATATCAACCAACCAACCAAACAACCCATCAACCAACGAACGAACCAACGAACGAACCAACGAACGAACCAACCAACCAACCCACCAACCAAACAACCAACAAACAAACACAAACAAAAAAGCAAACAAAGGAACAGAAACACTCCTACCCTTTTAAAACACCCCCAATTCCACCAAGTTTGTGCGCACAGAAATTTCGGAGATTCTCGTGTTTACATACATACGCACACACGCACACACACACACACATACACACACACACATACATTCGCACACAAAAAAGAAAAGAAAGGCAGTTGCTCTGGACGTTGTTTCCTTTTGTAATCAGTTTTCTTGGACGGATTTAGAAATTGCCACGTAGGGAGCGTGTTTTTTTTTCTTCTAAAATGAGAGAGTTAAAAGTGCACATGTACCGAAAGGGGAGAACGGTGACATTCACAAACTCACGTTCACGTCTTTTTGTGTGTGAATTTACGTAAAGCTATTATACACCTTTAGCATAATCCCCATCAACATCATACTATAATATCATACAATCATTTTCCTTCTACCTTATTTCACACTGACATCAAAACCTAGGCTCACACAAAGAAGCGTCTTATTTCCGAGCATCCTATCACTGCGGACCTAGGTTCTAACTACATTGGCACCTTCAGGAGGCACCGTGCGACCCACCCGTTTCTTGACTTTTACCTGTAGGACTACTGTGCAACAATTATTTTTCCCAGAGCATACTGCTAGCACTGAGTTGATGCGCGTGACAAGTCGACATCATCATTCTCATCATAAAAAGAAACCTTCGCTGCCGTGATAAATGAACGCCACACAATTGCAAGAGAAACAGAACTTCATGAGCCCCCCGCGGATGCGGGGGGCTCATGAAATTCTGTGCCTCTTGCGGTCCTTATTTATATTCATGTTCCTTGGACGGATGGGGTTGTTGTTACTGAGATTTGAATTTCATATGATTTCCATGACATGATTTGGAGTTTAATGGCAACGAAAGGTGTGTTAGTCTTACTATGAGTGTGAAAATGAAACACAAGGACGGCTAAGGCGCCCATTACGCACTTTGTAGTCGTCACGTTTCGACAGTGCTGTTGACGTCACTGTCACCTTTGTCGTCATAATACATTTACAGAGCTGTCATTGCCACATTTGCCATGCACGATCAAAGGCAACCAAAACCGCACAGGAAAAGGGAAGAGAGAGAGAGAGAGAGAGAGAGAGAGAGAGAGAGAGAGAGAGAGAGAGAGAGAGAGAGAGAGAGAGAGAGAGAGAGAGAGAGAGAGAGAGAGAGAACTGAACTCAAATGAATCGAATTGAATTGAATTATATTGAAATGAATTGAATTGAATCAAACTGAACTGAACTGAACTGAGTACACTTTATTTAGAGAGACTTAAATGCTTGAGATCTTCATTTACAATACAAACACTAGAACACGAAGAAATAGCATTAAGAAGAAAGTGCAAAGTGCAAAGCAATTGCAGGTTCTATATTTATATTGATAGTTTAAGGTTATACATGCAAAGCTTTTAAATATTTGATGCTAATTTTTTACATTTCGGTGACGCAATTGTTTTTATGGACTGGGGGGACAAACTATTCCAAATAAATGATCCTGACCAAGTAAAACAGAATTTAAATAGGACAATTCTGGTAGCAGCAGAGTGTTATTTCTGCATGGTGGACGCTAATTTTAGAAATACAATTTTTTTGGGGAAAAAATGCCTGACTGAAGATTTACGTACCAGTTCATGACAGATCGACCATGATAGTTCAAAGGTGGTGCCAGAATAGCTTGGCGCCTACAGGCGCCATGCTATTCTGGCACCGCCTTTGAACTATCATGGTCGAAACATAATCTTTTAACAATCATGGGTCGTCCATTAATTGTGCTGCAAAGCATCACGACTTATTTTATTGACAGGGTTATTACGTCGACTTTAGCTTCGCCTGGTTGAATAATGCAACAACCAAATGTTATTGCAGCAGAAGTGATTGTTAAAAGCGCGCGCGTCTGAAAACGTTGACTTTGTCTCAGTTACTGTGCTGTGTTGACCCAGTTGTCATTGGAAAGTAATGACTCCTTGCTAGTCTCTCTTTGATGCTTTTGAACGTGAGAGCTGGTCTGTCAATTTGGACTTTAGGGCGCTGGCACACAGACCCGTTTTCTCCGTCGTCATTGTGATTATAATCGTTGACAAAATTTTATTTCCACCGATGTGTGGACGAAGCTGTGTTTTCAAGGCATTAATGTTCGTGTTTGTTTCTCTTCGTTTTATTTATTTTTGTCGATATCACAAACAGCCGGTTATTGACTGGCGTAATCAATCAAAATCAGGTTAATGACAGTAGGTCGAGTCCACCCCCGCCTCCCCCTTCTTTTTTTAAAAAAGGAAAGACAATAGAGTGTGCACCTTTATAGTAAGTAAGGGTCGGACTTTTCTCCTCTAGTAAGTGTCATGTTAATTCGGGCGGACCGTCGGGGATTCTTTCTCCGGGTACTCCGGCTCTTCCTCCCCCACGACTTAGGTATCAATTTCAGCCCACTTAATCAAATTTAATATATAAAAAACGATTTGAATTCTCAAAACTTCAGTAGCTCGCTTGAGCTTGCCATTAGCACCACTTAAATGTTCTGTGTTGATGTACAGTGTGTGAGTGAATCCGCGTGATTCACGTGAGCGTGCTTGTTGGGTTCAGTTCGCGGCGGCGGTTTGAGCCGATTTTCAATTGGGAAATTGATGCGTTGATTGAATTATTTATTTGTTTATTTAAGGATAAAGGGGCAGCTTTGCTCGATCGACAAGATCACTACAGCGTAGGTCCTGGTCACAGTTCGTATTGTAAGGTTTCGTCTAGAGCGAAGTCACGGTGGATAATCATCTTGGATCATAAGCACAAACAACACTCCAAACATCTCCAAGAGGCATAGATTATCATGAGCCAAGGGTGGTGCATGATTAGCCTGGCGCCTCAGGCGCCAGGCTAATCATGCACCACCCTGGGCTCATGAGGGTCTTTGTCTCTTGGAGATGTTTGGAGCGTTGTCTGTGCTTATGGTACAAGCTGGTCATCTACCGTGACATCGGTTGTCGTACGTTGTTGGGAGTCGTACGTTGCAAGCGTAACATCACTAATTGTTAGCACCGGATACTTAATATGACCACGGTCAAATTTATAAGTATTTGGGTAAGAACAGTTGTTAATCGTGGAATGGCTAATTGTCCAAGATCATTAATTTTGTTTCCTTAACATCTGCGTGATAGCGTCAGCTCCCTCATAACGTGAGGACCTCAGACCACTGATATAAATGAGGCAACTCCTTGCGAATAAGAGGCACATTTTCTCAATAAACCCTGCGGTTGCAGGAGAACATGAGAATATATCCGCCTCTTGTAGGTGGAGTAGGCTGAATGTCTAAAGTTCGTGCAGTTTTCGACTTACTTCCAACCTGTATTAACATTTCCCTCTACTTTGCCCTCTTTCTCCCAGCACCTCAGGTAAACTTATATTTGAAATGCTTTTACTCGAAATAAACTCAGCGTTGTTAGCATTATGAGAAATGGCATTACATGCACCTGATTTGAACTGTATCAAGCTACCTTCGACCAAATTGATTTTGCTATGTATCGACCATTCCTCCACGAAAAAATACGAGACGAAAAAGCTTTGGTGATCAATTACGGTAAAGAGACATTTTACGACAAATAGAGAGTTTGAATGTCTTCCAGCAAGAGGAACAGATTATCACGTGCCCTGCATCTACACGAGGTCATGATAATCTGTGTCTCTTGCAGATGAAATGAGCTAGGTCATAAGCCTTTGTCTTCTACGCATAAACGCTTTGACCAGGAAACTTTTGTGTAAATAACGGCAAAAAGACGACAGTTCAAATTCCGCTAAATGGACAATTAAAAAAGGACTGACACTGAAACTGATTCATTTTTAATCAACGGTTCAGTTTCGTGATAACAGGACATGAATTTAAAATGTTCCATTTATGAAAGTTATCCAAAATGTCACATCTGACAGAAATGCCGTCTGGATGGTTACAAAAATTGTGAACATGTCTTTTAAAAAAAAAAAAAAAGTTTTGTTCCACGCAACTTCCTTCACATGACACATACGCAGTATGATCAACGTCACCCAGAGTCTATACCTTTCGTAGGTGATACAAGGGGCGTCTCACTGAGTGAACTATCTCTTCCATTGAATAAAGGGTTACAGTATTCTGTTATAAATGGCCTTAGTAAAAGTTATGCAGAAAATCACGAACGTGAAAATACGGAGTTTTAGTCGATACCTCACGCTAGCAGCGTGACACTTAAAGCGATCTATTCCGTAGCAGGTGCTGATTTCTGAACATCGCCGATACAATTAATGCCTCAATTAATTTTAGACCTTTTGTACCCTTTTTTTCACAATACACGTGAGTAAGCACACGTGCTAGAGGTCCACTGCCGTTTGAGCATTACGGAACTCTCCTGTGTACAAAGGAAAAGAAGAACAGAAAAGTCTTTCATTTTACGACATTTAAACCTTTGACTGCCGCGAAAAAGTGAAAACGACCCAACTGCAAGAGACATAGATCCTCATGATCCCCGGCGACTGCGGGGGCTCATGAGGATCTATGCCTCTTGCTGAGGTTAATTTGTATCCTGGTGTCTCTGACGGTTTTGGCTTTTGGTCGTCGAATGAACAAAGATTTCAGAAACAAAAATGTACGTGCAGTGGCAAGGAAGGGGTTAAAAGTCGATATTCAAGTTATCCCTTTTGTCCAACATACTAAGAACATTAATTTTTATGAGGGAGATATTGCGAACCATTAGCCTGTCCAGTGCCGAGAAAATATGAACACCACCCAAATGCACGAGGTTGCCGGGGCTCATAAGGATCTATCCCTCTTGCTGACACCACTTTGAATCCATACGTTCCTAGGGCATCGAAGTTTGTTTTTTTTTAAATTTTTAACTCATTCTACCCCAAGACCGAGATCCCCCAAATTTTGCCGTTGTCCTCTGAAGACTGCTTTGCAGTGCAGGACACAGATCGACCATGATAGTTCAAGGGTGATGCCAGAATAGCTTGGCGCCCATAGGCGCCAAGCTATTCTGGCATCACTCTTGAACTATCGTGTTCGATCCGTATCTTGCTGTGGTGTGTCTGGGGTAGAATGAGTTAATTAGTGAACGAAGATTGCTCAAACACAGCCTGCGTCAGCTGGCGCTGAATGGGTTAACTTGGCCTTTACTGCCTGTGGCGTATACCTCCTGGCGTATATACCATTACACTTAAATGACCAGCAATTAACCCACTACATCCTGAGGCTGATTATTTTATGTCAAATTTGCTTATTGTCCTATGAAGGGTACATTACAGATTAGGAGATAGATCAACTGTTTTAGTTCAAGGGTGGTGCCAGAATAGCTTGGCGCCTGAGGCGCCAAGCTATTCTGACACCATCCTTGAACTATCCCAGTCAAATTTACTTCAAGCAGTGGGTGTATCAGGATGAAAAGGGTTAAAGGAGTACCTTTCGGAATACATAGGACTAAGAGAGAGAGAGAGAGAGAGAGAGAGAGAGAGAGAGAGAGAGAGAGAGAGAGAGAGAGAGAGAGAGAGAGAGAGAGAGAGAGAGAGAGAGAGAGAGAGAGAGGACAGAGAGACAGAGAAACAGAGACAGAGAGATGAACTGAACTGGATTGAATAGAATTGAATCTGCATTATTTTACCAGAGATAGCGATTTAGGACTGAGTATGCAAAAAAAAGTCCATCAGGCCGAAGTAGGCCGCAGTGGGCCCACGCATAGTCGTGTTAACCCAAATCATCCTGAGGCTAAAAGATTCAAATTTGTACACTGCCATATGCAAGCTACATTATAGTACTTACAGATAAGGATACAGACCAATGGCTTTAGTTCAAGGGTGGTGCCAGAATAGCTTGGCGCCTAGAGGCGCCAAGCTATTCTGGCACTACCCTAGAACTATTTTAGTAAAACTTATTGTGCACACTGGTGTATTCCAAATGATAAGAGTTAATGTAATCCATAGTCGTGCCCGGGCCCACTGCGGCCGACTTTGGCCCGATAACCATTGCGAACTGGACAAACACGCAACAAACTCTTCCGTCTCAGCTCAGCCCGAAAATTAAAAAAAAAAAGTAATTTATGACAATAAATATAGACAGTAGACAGTCTAGCGTGACTATACGCCAGTAGATCACTGTCACAGAGAATGGAAATTACAATGCAAGTAGGCGGATCAAAGGGTGTTTGTCTTTCTGATCTTTAATAGATAATTTATTTTTTTACGTTTTTTTTATTGCTGTTTTTCGTCGATTTCTTTTTTGTGGTATTTAAGAAAAATCTTTTTTTCGGGATTAGGTCATAGAATCTGCACCAAAATGTATTGTGAAATTTTCTTCGTCATTCAGCCTTTCCAGACTTAGAGATAAAAAATAACCAAAACTGCACTGAACTGTACTTAGGTTCCTTATGATCATAGTTTAACAAGATCGGGACACGCCGGACAAAAGCACCCAACTTTCTGAACTACTCAATTAGGTCATATTCTTTAACCCCTTAGCGCCAACACCCTACAGCAGGAGATTGATTGACCATGATAATTTAAGGTCAATCCATCTCCTGCAGGTGGTACATAGTCGTTAAGTAACACTTCCTAAATTCGGGAGAATGCGCCCATGGCGCGAAAATGGTTAAATCAATAAGGGGCGCCCTCGCGTCTGAGCGTCTGGGATAGGTCACTTGACTTTTTTCTACTTTTAGATGACAGCGTTAATATGACAATCCCACTGAACTGAACTGTATTGAATTGAACTGTACTGTACGGTGCACTGCACTGCAATGCACCACACAGCACTGCACTAAACAGAAAAGAACAGAACAGAACTGAACTGAACTGAACTGAACTGAAATGAACTGAACTGAACTGAACTGAACTGAACGGAACTGAACAGAACTGAACTTTTTTTCGGGGAGTCCGCGTGTATGTCGTTTCCTGCACCGCTTTCATGAGTGCTATCAAAGTTTAAACTTTGGACTTTATTGGAACGCTACGAAAGTTTGAACTTTGAACTTTATTGGAACTTTCAGAAAGTTTGCACTTTGAATTTTAAATATTGAGAAAGTCTGTATTTTGAACTTTATTGGAGCGTTCCGGAAGTTTGCACTTTGGACTTAATTTAGAAATTGAGAAAGTTTAAACTTTGAACTTTATTTGAACATTAGGAATGTTTGCACTTTAAACTTTACGGAGCTTTGAACGTGCAGGAAAGTTCGTGACAGGGCAATTGTGAGCTGTTCTGTGAGTTTGGGTCTTATGGACCCAACCCTTCTTCAGGCCGTAATGTCATAAATCATAGACCAACACCAGGGGCCAGTTGCATGAGTGAGCTTAAATCCTGCATAAGTCATTAAATCCTGCATAAGTCATCACCTCTACAACGCTGCCTTTCACTAGTTCATTTCCCCAGCCATGCACAATTCATCACCACTGTCACGTGTGTGTGTGTGTGTGTGTGTGTGTGTGTGTGTGTGTGTGTGTGTGTGTGTGTGTGTGTGTGTGTGTATGTGTGTATGTGTGTGTGTGTGTGTGTGTGTGTGTGTGTGTGCGTGTGTGCGCGCGTGTGTTGTGAGTGTGTGCGTGTTGGCTGTTAGCCTTTTCATTGGATCAGCGCTTAGAGCTACTTTTAGAATAAGCGCTTAACAAATCTCCTTTATTATTATTATTATTATTATTATTATTATTATTATTAAGTGAGGTGCTCCGCACCTTGCTTAGTAGCTTGTGCAGATTTAAACTTACTCACACAACTGGTCTCAGAAAAATCACGGACCAGAACATAATTATACTTAAGATCTGGTTTTCTGCTTGACCGAATAATATCCTTTTCCGCCATCCGCCAACCCCTCCTCCTTCCCCAAACCTCCATCACTCCTATCTCCCACTCTAACCACCGTGCGGTCCTCAAGGAGAGGAAGTTATCTATTGTCCTTAATAACCATCTAGGTAATTGCGGAGATAGCCATAGGACTCCTCTGCTGGACATGGCAGAATCACCTTTCCTGTTTCTGACTTTCATCATTGTACTTTGTGGTTGTAATATTACTTGACATCGCCCAATAATTGTTTCTGCTTTTGACTTTCATCATTGTACATTGAGGTTGTAACACGACCATAGGACCTCTTTGCTCGACATCGCCCAATCACCTTTTCTGTTTCTGACTTTCATGATTGAACATTGTTTGTTGTAACACGGCCATGGGGCTACTTTTCTAGACATCATTTAATACTTGTTCTGTTTATGAATTTCATCATTGTACATCGTTTGTTGTAACACGGCCATGGGACCTCTTTGCTCGACACCAACCAAAAATAATTCTTGTTTCTAAATTTCATCATTGTACACTGTTTGTTGTAACACGGCCATAGGACGGTACTCTTTGCTCGACATCGCCTAATCATCTTTCCCGTTTCTGAATTTCATTATTGAACATTGTTTGCTGTAACACGGCCATAGGAACCCTTTGCTCGACATCGACCAATCGCCTTCCTGTTTCTGACTTTCATCGTTGCACATGTTTCTTGCAACACGGCCATAGGACGCCCGCCCTTTGCTCGACATCACCCAATCACCTTTCCTGTTTCTGACTTTCATCGTTGTACATTGTTTTTTGCAACACGGTCATACGACGCCTTTGCTCGACATCGCCCATTCGCCTTTCATGTTTCTGACTTTCACCACTGAACATTGTTTGTTGTAACATGGCCACAGGACTTATTTGATCATGTGCTTTGTGGCTAATTGCGTTAAATATATCTGCTCCATGGCGGGTTTGGATTACTAAAAAATGTGCCTACACAACGGGTTATGAAGACTTTTCTACCCTTCTTCTCACAATCCATTTGCGTAGGGACAAGTAAAAAAGGTTTTTACTGCCCCTGGCTCGTGTTAGAGGAACTCTCCAACACACTAAGAAGAAGGAGAGCAGAAAGGTCGTTCGGTTTACGTCATCATGTAAGCTATATTCGAGGTTATTAGCCTTATATTTGGCATATACTAAGACCATATTTGAAGAGGATAGTGCCCTTTAAAGGATTGCTTTTGCGTGCGAAAAAATCGGAAATTCCCCAATACGCCAGTATACGGATGTAAGGTCGGTACGTGGTCACGTGAAATATTATACTCTCACTACCCAATGCGCAAAAGGCCATCGGGCCCACGTCGACCCGATGGCCTTTGCACACTGGGTATCAGTCAAACCATCTGACCGTACTCAAAGAGCAAGGTCAGATTTTTTGAATGATAGTGCAGTGCGTGTTCTCAGGCCAATGTTAAATTGCTCTGTTAATGGAAACATGAATGGACGGATGCGACGGTCATTTTGTTTGACTCAGTGATAGGGCATGATTCGCCATTGTGTCTGACGTAGTGACGTGGTGTCTGTTGCAGGGCCAATATGAAACTATACTGTTCCAGGATACACGAATGACTGGAGGCATGGTTTGATAAATAGTGCATTTTGCGTCCCATTGCGTCTTAGTGAATATTCTAAGGTCATTATGAAGTTCCTGGTTCAGAATACACCATCGTGTCTGGCTTATTGCATGTTCTAGGGCCAATATGGTTTTTGTATTATTCCGGCAATGCGAGGGTTCGATTGATAGTACATAATAAGTCACATCGTGTTTGTGCATCTTCTATGGTCATCAGGAAGTTCGTAGTTCACTATGAAGTTGTAGTTCTCCGGAAACATCCCTGACCGGAAGTCACGGAGGGTCGAGCAAAGGGTCCGTTCGATTGATGCTGCATTTTACGTCAATTTGTGTGCAAATTGAATCCCAGATGGCCATTACAAAATGTAAACACCTACACATAATCACTGACCGAAAGTCAAGGAGGGTCGAGCAAAGGGTCCGTTAGATTGATGCTGCATTTTACGTCAATGTGTGTGCAAAGTGAATCCTACATGGCCATTACAAAATGATAACATCTACACATAATAATTAATTAAGACGGGCTTGCTGTATATAAAGAAGTACCCAACGGAGAAAAAAACACGCTTAGAAAAGACGGTTACAACACGATTTATTAATATTTCGGGTAAATACGCGTTGTCAAAATAGACAAACAAACAGAGAGATCAGTCGCTACTTATCTTCATTCGCAGAAGGAATGTGTGTGTAGAGTTGCCACATAGTTCTTTCTGCGAAGGCAGATAAGTAGCGACTGATCTCTCTGTTTGTTTGTTTATTTTGACAAAGGGTATTTACCAGAAATATTAATAAATTGTGTTGTAATCGTCTTTTCTAAGCGTGTTTCTTTATCCGTTGGGTGCTTCTTTGCATTTTACTATTTACACGCTTGGCAGTCACCTTTTTGGTCTGGACTGCTGTATATAGCATGTCTGTTGCAAGGGTCTGGTAAATCAAAGTGGCACAATAGCAGAGTATCTGAATTGATCCGTGTTCGGGAAGTACTCGATAGGCAATACTTGTCCCTTACCCTATAACACACCCTTAAAAGCTGTTCATTATCATTCAGGTTCCGTGGGCTTCAATGACCGAACTTAACAACCAATAAAATAATTATACTGACTAGCAAAATATATTTTTCGTTTTTGGAATCGTCGGAAACACTTTAACGCTTCAGTGTTTCCGACGATTCCCAAAAATGTCGCATTTCTTTTGCTCGTCAGTATATGATTCAGTCTGGTTATAATAATTATGTGATTAAAATTAATACAAATGAAGTACACATCGAGCATGATAATTATGCTTCTAGGTGTCCTCTGTGTCAGCTGTGAAAGTGAAAGAAATATGTATTTTAAAAAATCGAAACTAGGAAGCAGAAAGAGGATGACATGTACATTTACACTTCCCGAGAGAGAGAGAGAGAGAGAGAGAGAGAGAGAGAGAGAGAGAGAGAGAGAGAGAGAGAGAGAGAGAGAGAGAGAGAGAGAGAGAGAGAGAGAGAGAGAGAGAGAGAGAGAGAGAGAGAGAGAGAGAGAGAGATAAATTTCTATTCGTACCTCTTGTGTATAGAATCGTTTCCGAACAAAACACAGGCGTAAATCCCGCCGTTTTTGCCGTGTTGGAAGCAAAGACATTAAATCTCAGCAAAACTTCAGTCTATCCGATGCAGCAGGAGGCATAGATTTTCATGGGACCCTGCTACTGCAGGGGACCATGATAATCTATGCCTCTTGCGCATAAAACGATCTCCCAGAGTGATTCCGACAGAACCACCCTTCAGACTTAAAGCTTTTGGATTTCCGATAAATGTGTTAAAAAGAAGAAGGCACAGATTATCATGTGCCCCTGCAGCAGCAGCTGCAGAGGCGCATGATAATCTGTGCCTTTTGTAGATTGAAGGTGGGCTGCCCGTGAGGTTTCGACATACAGATATATGAGCCCGGCCCTTCCGTGTTTAACTTTTTTGACTTTCGATTGGTGTGTAAATAGCACAGAACTGGGCCCACAGACTGGTTCGGAAGCTCATTTAGGTTAGAGTCACTCCGATAGTTTAAAAAACAAACTGTTTAGGACTCAAATTTGTGTTAGGCGGGTGTTGCACACACTGATCTTGTCCGTTGTAGGACTCTCGAATTACGCGCTGGGGCCACGCATGCATGTCAGTCGCGAGTGAAGACACTAACTATCTGTCAGCGAAATCTGAACCCAAACGCCTGTGTTTGTACACTCCTCACAGCAGTTGGGAATGGCATTGACTTGCTGGGCTAAGTGTATTTAGACTTTGGGCTGGGCCGCGTCGCTACAGTATTGAAGTCGGCGTGGCTGGTTTAACTCATTAAGTGCTGAGGAATAAATTTATCCAATTTTGGAGATAGCCCGTGAGGTCTGCGTCACAGTTCTGGAGGCAGATCGACCATGATAGTTCAAGGGTGGTTGTCAGAATAGCTTGGCGCCTCTAGGCGCCAAGCTATTCTGACACCACCCTTGAACTATCATGGTCGTTCCACATCCTGTCGTTGGTTGGTTAGTTCGGGTTTAACGTCCACAGCACCAAGGTGTTCATGGACGGCCCTGACGGGCGGGTTTTGGGGGACAGGGAAATCTATTGCCTATGGAGTACGACCTGAACAGTGATCAACTCAGGCGCACTCTAACTGTGCCACTTTGATTTACCAGGACCTTTCAACGGACATGCTATTGAACATTCCCCCTGGATTGTGAGTCCAGCTACCGGGGCCGGGACGGGATTCGAACCCACTGACGACCCGGCGATTCCCTTCGCTCTCCTGCTCCGACGTTTAACCGCCTGAACTATTTCGGACTCTCCCACATCCTGTCGTATTGTGACAGGGCTTTATGGGTTATTAATTTAAGCACTTCACTGCAGATAACAGACTTATGCTGGGACACAATGAATGCCGCCATATTGCAAGTGACGTAGATCCTCGCGAGATCCCACACCAGCTCTGGCGCGGGTGCTCCTAAGTGTATGCGCCTGTTGGCTGCAATGATAAATTGCCTCCTTTATATATACATACATGCGCGGCGCTCCTCGCGCACGGACATCATGCTGTCACCCTACAGACGGTCTCAGGTGTAGAGTTCACAACCATCCACTGGCATTGAAGGGGTTAACCCCACATGATTGGCGATTAGATGACAGTACACTTGTAAGAAAAAAAGTGAGCTCATTCGAGACGTGCCGCCTCCGGATACGCGGCTTAAGCCGCGTATTCGGACGCGGCACGTCTCGAATGAGTTTAATGTTTAGGGCTTGCGTTTTTGTCCAGCACGACTGTGATTTCAAAGACGGCGCCCGCCAAGAAAATGTGTTTGAACAAATTTTGACCCCAGCTGGGTTCGAAACCACGACCCTTCGGACAAAATGCAACCGCTTTACCATCAAGCCATCCATCTCCCCCCATATTTTAAAAGAGACACTACACCTGTTTCATACCATTAAGAGGCATAGATCCTCGTGAATCCCTGCATTTGCAGGGCTCATGAGAATCTACGTCTCATGCAGATGGAAAGAGTTTGGATGAGTGACAGCACATGGCACAATCAGCAAGAGTCAAGCCTGAGTCGAGAAGCGCGCACGTGCATGTTTGCATTCAGTTACTTGTGTGTGGAGATGCAGGCATTGGATACGTGTGTGCCGATGACGAATCACAAACACTAGGATTAAAGCTATCACGAATTTCAGATTATGACGTCTGATTTCCAGTTCTCACATCAACAAACTAAACAGCCAAGCATCCCTCCTTCCATCCACCAAACAATTAATCAAGCACACATACAACGCAATTAAACAATTAAAACACAGACAGACAGACAGACAGACGGACAGACACGAAACACGCAAAATACAAACAAAATATAAACAAACAATAACCAATCAATCAACCAACCAACAAGGCAAGCAAGCAAACAGCAAGCTAGCAAGCAACCAACCATCGAAACAAACCAACAAAAAAAAAACAACCATCAAACCAGCCAACAAACCAACAAAGAAGTCAACCATCAAACCAGCCAACAAACCAACAACGAAATCAAAAATCAAACCAGCCAACAAACCAACAAAGAAATTAACCATCAAACCAGACAACAAACCAACAAAGAAATCAACATCAAACCAGCCAACAAACCAACCAACAAAGCAATCAACAAAGAAACCAACCAACTAGCCAACAAACAAGATTCAAGAAAGTTATTGCCTGCCGAGCGTAGGTCAAGGTTAAAAACATAATATATCAATTACAAATCAAACAAACAACACGGCTAAATCTCTGACTAGACACAAATATAAAATAGTACGACAACACAAACAAACAAACAAACAAACAAACAAACGATTAAGACGTCCCCAAATACATTCGTTTTCAGAAGGGTTCAATATCCGGTCCAGTTTTCGGACGCCCCAAAGTATATTTGAGGGACTAACGGTGATACAACCAGTGGAAAGAAGGGAGAGTGGTGTTAGAGGCATATGGCAGTCTAGTCTGGCTCTAGCCTCTGTACAGAGGCGTGGGTAAACATTTTCCCGCCGGGAATAGATGGAAACCTAGAAACACGATGTCGTGTTTTTGTTGTATTTTGTCTGTTTGGCTTTCAAACATTGGCCCGGTGTCTCGTTTCCTGCCATTGGACAGAAATGTCGTCTGCTTCCATTGAAATCGATATTAGAGTTGTGTCCCTTGGGTAGCAGACAAATGGAGTTATTTGTGACGCGTCTGCGGGTTTGAATGAAAATATGGGCTAGAATCTGTTACGGCGCGGGGATTTCCTTTTGTCGGTGTGACTATTTAGTTAGGTGATCGCGTGATTGAATATCTTGTTGATACAGCGTATATATTCAATGTTCACGAACGTCACTGAAACTGACGGTGTATTTGTTATGCTCTTTGCGCAAGCCATTCAGCGCTGACACACTGCAACAGAAAAATGATCGACCATGATAGTTCAACGGTGATGCCAGATAGATTGGCGCCTTTATGCGCCAAGCTAGTCTGGCACCACTGTTGAACTATCATGGTCGATAGGCGTCCCAAGCTGTAATTTAGTCTTCGGTGTGCGAACCCAAAATTACAACTGTAAACCTCAGCATGAGAACACCTGTATGTGTCTGTCACTGTCTGACTGTCTGTTTGTCTCTCTGTCTGTCTCTGTCTGCTTGCCTGTCTGTCTCTGTCTGTCTGCCTGTCTCTGTCTGTCTGTCTGTCTGTCTCAGTCACTCTCTCTCTCTCTTTCTCCACGTCCTGAGAAAGTCTTGCTGCTGTCGGGATGATAGGCAATATACAGCCAACCATCCAGCCAACCAACCAACCAGCCTCTCTCTCTCTTTCTCTCTCTCTCTCTCTCTCTCTCTCTCTCTCTCTCTCTCTCTCTCTCTCTCTCTCTCTCTCTCTCTCTCTCTCTCTCTCTCTCTCTCTCTCTCTCTCTCTCTGCTTAAACGTGCAATGAAATTGATTCTTCCTGACAAAACACGCTCTAACAGTGAAAAATATTACACACGGGCGATCTTTCTTTTAAAAAAAAACAACAACTGCTCCTTAACAAAAGCATCCTTGTACGCAAAATCATTTAAAAAGTGCCCCATGACCCTATCTTCATGATTTTAATTCACTGCTTAAACAAATGAGCGTTCAAACTTCAGTAATGACACCATACTTCTACCGCCGTGAGATGGCCTTAGTCGCCTGCTCGGCGTTCAACCCAAATAACTAACTAACTAACCATACTTCTAATACTACCTAGAACTGACGTTTCTAAATCCAGCTTCATTTACTCAAGATCACTTCATCGGAACAGTTTGCCTCGGTCCATAAAATCAATTGAATTGCCAATACATTTAGAATTATCAAGGATTTTAAAATCTTTCAATTAAAATCTTATACTACCTAACATTTAATAAACTGCAATTAAAAATTTGAACTGCCTTTATGAATATTAATCATTTGATTACTTAGCGTTTTCTTAGCGTTATTCACATTGTTCCATTGTATTATTGTTACCAGAGTGTAAGAGACGCTCTCAAGCCTGCATCTATCATTGCTAAATAAAATGTATTCATTTGAATTACATGGAATCTCTCTCTCTCTCTCTCTCTCTCTCTCTCTCTCTCTCTCTCTCTCTCTCTCTCTCTCTCTCTCTCTCTCTCTCTCTCTCTCTCTCTCTCTCTCTCTCTCGCATTTGACGACATTCAGACTTCATAAATTTTTTAATTTAAGTTAGCTCTTTCGTGCAGCATTATTGTAAGACATACTGCGAACTTAAGGGGCGCCATTATGCATTCCTAAGATCATTCCTCTGTCAGGATCACGTGGGCCGGTCAACTTCAACCCAGGTTTCACATATTGCAAGTGTAAACGCATCAACCCTGATTCAACCCGTGCTGAACTCTACTCGAGTTCAACCCGGTTTGCAAGTGTAAACGGCCTCCGAGATAAGTCGATAGGTAGTATGAAAAAACCGCAATATAGCCTAGATAATTATAATGACGAGCAAAAGAAATGCGACATTTTTGGAATAAAAGTGTTTCCGATCATTCCAAAATTGTCGCGTTATTTTTCTCGTTAGTATTATGAACACAGTCCTTGACAGAATAGTGACTCCTCATTGCTGCAATTTCCACTTATCTCTATTATTTCTGCCTCGGCGGCCTAACTCCTTCACTGCGAGCTTTCACTGGGAGCTCATGAGAATCTATGGCTCTTTCTGGCTCTACTTTGTGTGCGTCCCTTTGCAGAACAGTGTACGGAGTTTAGCCTGTGATCGCTTCAAAGATATTTTTTTCATGGCCTCAGGCACTGAATGGGCTACAACAGAAACAGTCTATCATTTCTTTCCTACTCGGTTTATATTATACACTGACGAGTAAAAGAAATGCGAAATCAATCAATCAATCAATCAATCAATCAATCAATCAATCAATCAATCAATCAATCAATCAATCTAGCAAACTTTGGATTTAACATACCGCCAGGAGATCAAATTTTTCGTGTTGGTATGTCTGAACTTTATCATAAGCTAAGTAGGTTACATAGAAAGACAGCTGTTGGGACAGTGTGCAAAATGCTGATGTATGCAATTTATGTTATATGCGACCTTGCTGGGTGGCTAGGTGGTAGAGCGTTCGACTCTCGTCCGGAAGGTCCGGACGGTCATGCCGGGTTCGACCCCAGCTGAGGTCAAAATTTGTACAGACCTCTTTTCGGTGCCCCGTCTTTGAAATCACCTTCGTGGTGGACAATAGACGTTAAGTCATAAACGTTTAACGCTGCTTTTTTGTGGTATTGGCGAACTTGACTGTAAATATAGAAAAGAATAATAAATAAAAGAATAAATAAACAAATAAATAAATAAATAAATAAGGACGGAAATGATAACGAAGACGATGATACCATACAGATGTGCTTGTTGCAGTCGATACAGCGGAAGATGCAGGAACTGGCGGCGGTGTGGTTGCTGTGTGTGTTGGCGGGCACGAGCTGCGCCGTCTTCTACACCAAGAGCACTGACAACGACTACCCCAGAATTGGGCGGCGGGCCTTCTTCACTGGCACAGCAGGTTAGCACAGTCATTTTCAAACCCCCTCAGTGCGTGCACCCACTGGTCTCTGGCTCCCACGGGGGATGCCAAGGCTTGTGAGCAAAAGGTCCTCGGGTCGACGTCAGCCTTAGCTGGCCCGCGCACTTCCGGCCCGAGGACCTTTTGCTTACCAAAGTGTTTTTGTTTCTCCTCAAATTCTGCACTAAATCTACAATAACATGATCGCGAACGCCGCGGGTCTGGCTCCCGGGTGTCGCGATGTATAGGCTGCTGAGGTTGACCTGTATTTCCAAACAGTTCTCAACTCTTCCCATTTCTTCTTCTTTTTCTCAGTCAACGTGTACAGTACCAGTGGCTGCATGCACAAAGGGGGTGGGGGTGGGTTGGTTGTGGTGGGGTGGGGTGGGGTGGGGGTGGGGGTGGGGGGTTAAACCTTTACACACGTGCAACTTAAGGAATCATTTAACTCTGAACAAAGAAAGTCCCAGCAGAGAAAGAACCACGCATAGAAGGGACACATGCAACGCCATTTATTCTATTTCCTGGTTAATCCAGACCAAAAAGGTGACTGCCAAGCGTGTAATATGCAAAGAAGTACCCAACGGAGAAAGAAACACGCTTAGAAAAGACGGGTACAACACAATTTATTTTATTTCCTGGTTAAAACAAATTGTCCAAATAGACATACACACAGAAATATGCTATGTGGTTTTCTTACTTTATTTTCAGTGAGGCGGAAAGAGATGTCATGTCATAGTTTATTCAGCTACTGCTTACCTCACTGTGAAAAATAAGAACATTGAGTATATTTCTTCATGATGACAAAACGCCCAACTCCATATACGTCGGCTTTACTAGCCGTCCATGTAACATGGCAACATTGCTTTAAAAAAAAGGCTAGCAAAATCGGCTAAAACAGGCTAGTATGGTCGACGTACTAACAATATGGTGTTGGGTGGTTTTTGTTTTTATCATACGGCGTCTATTTCTTTGCGTTTTATTTCCGGCAGTCATCTGTTCGGTCTTCTTTAAACAAGCACAAAAGCAACAGCTGCTTCCCGCTGCCCTTTTCTCAAGGCGGCAAATCTCCAGACCACAACATCGATTTTGTCCTCAAGACATTTTGTTCAACAGGACCCTGGTCCTCTGGTAGCTCTAGTTTATTTTCCTGCCTCAAGATGCACCCAAACCCTTCTTCTGAAGCAAGACCGCTTCTGTTTTAACTCGTTCGAGATGCGCCGCATACGGATACGCGGCATTATTCCGCGTATCCGTATGCGGCAAGTCTCGAATGAGTTAAGCGAATTTTGTTATTACCACTTGAAATAATAATATATATTTTTTTTAATTGTGCGTGCAGGTTCAGGCTACCCCCGCATTGGCAGATCTGGCGGCCTTGACCTCAGTGACCCTACGCCCAATGACGTCATGTCGGATTTTTTCGAAAAACGAGGCATCTTCACGCAAGGAGGTCACGGCTTCCCAAGAATCGGTCGCGACGGAAGTGACGGCAACAGCGTAGCGCATGCACCCGGGACGTCTTCCGCCGCCGCCGCTGCAGTTGCGTCTATAGAGAGAGCGAGCATTGTGGAGTCAGAGGAGGAGGAGCCCTTCGAGATGCCGTTAGGACTGCTGTTTTTCGAATTCGATAAAAATGGTGAGTTCATTTGGTCTGACGTACGTTTCGTTTTTAAAAGACCACTCTAAAAATCATGGTAACCAGCAGCTAAGCAGTCAGGCAAGCAAACCAACCACTAACATACAACCAACTAACCAACCAACACTCAAGCCAAACTGATTTGATTCTACCCTTGAACTAGTTTTATATTTACCTCTGAGGCGCCGAGCTGGTCTGATACAATGTAAAGCTCCGAAACGCCAAGCTAATCTGATTAACTCATTCAACTCCGACACGCCACGTCAAGACATGGATCGAGCGTGATAGTTCAAGGGTTGTGCCAGAATAGCTTGGCGCCCATAGGCGCCAAGCTATTCTGGCGCAACCCTTGAACTATCACGCTCAATCTGTTTCCAGAAGTGTAGGCTAATACAGTCTTCAGATGGCAACTTCAAAATTTGCGGGTTTCGGTCGTGGAGCAGAATGTGTTAAAACCCTTGAATTGCCATATTTTATGCTCAGAAGCGCCAAGATGATTTGATGGTACCCAGTTAGCATATTTCTTGATTAGCTCCGAAGCGACCGGTTTCACCTGATGATACCCTTGAACTGTCATTGTCCACCCACGTATTGTTTCATCTTGTCACGCTTTAATGAGTTGACCTGCATTTTTGCTTGCAGGTGACAAGATATTGTCCAGGGAAGAGTTTGTGTCAGGGATGGCCAGGGCGCGCGCAGATGGCACCGTCTGCCGATAGTCTCGGCTAGTCTGGATAACCTCCCTTTCGTCGAGAGTTGTCCCCCTTCTCAATGAAGTATGCTGGACTTTTTAAAGAGACTGAATATTCAGTGTTTATCGAGTTGTACTGAACACTCAAATGGTGAAAAATAAACAAGTGTTTCAGCTCTGTCTCTGACGTGTTGAAGGACACCGAAAAGACCAGAGGAGTAATGAAAATGTCGAATTCTAAATGACTTGGCTTGACTTGACTAGTTGCATATCTATATAGCTATAATACACAATAACACTTGGCTTGACTTGACTAGTTGCATATCTATATAGCTATAATACACAATAACATAACTGTGAGCATAATTTACATAAATTATGTAGGTGGATGACATCGTTAGATGTAAAGCACATATTAGCATGATTGCAAGCACAATTTACACATCCATATGGTTGACATCATGAGACATAATAATCATATTAACATATAATAAGAGATCTATATTACTAATCCAGGGAGATCAAACGGATTTGTTCAATAGCATGTCCGTTGAAAGGTCTTGGTAAATCAAAGTGGCACAGTTGGAGTGCGCCTGAGTTGATCAGTGTTCAGGTCGTACTCCATAGGCAATAGATTTCCCTGTCCCCCATAGCCTGCCCGTCAGGGCCGTCCATGATCACCTCGGTGCCGTGGACGTTAAACCCGAACTAACCAACCATCTATATTACCCCTTCAACGCCAGTTAACATAATCTGTTGCCGTCGCAGACTAAAGGCAGCATAATAGTAAACACAGTTTACACATATATTAGGTTGACATCATGAGATATAAAATTCATAACGTGTAACAAGAGATCTATACTACCCCGTTCACTGCCGGTGAACAAAATCTGTTTCTCTGAAGTCATCGCAGACAAGAGCCCAAAGATATATTATGCATGATAAACATAGACATCAGTTAGACCAACAAGAGGCATAGACCCTCATGAGCCCCCGCGACAGCGGGGGCTCACGAGGATCTATGCCTCTTGCATTTGGGTGATGTTCAAAATATTCCAGGTTCATATCACAATAATTTGAGTAGAGCGTAACCAGTAATGAGTTCTAGACGCAGCACTAAAATACACAGTGGAGATGAACATTTGATAAAGTCTTAATAAAGTCTGGGCTGAAGCATCTCATTTGAATAGAAGTGTAGTTGTGGCGTACTCCCCGAGAGGGTCTATCTGGGGAGTACTCACGCAAACGGTACGGGTTATTAACAAGAATGATTAGCATCGTGTAAGACCTGCTGAGATTGCTGTTTTCGTCTTTTCTGTTGTACAGGTATTACCACTCAATATTACACGCATCAGAACACCGCGAAATCGGATTATAACGCGGTCAGGTCTGTGGCTGCCAAGTCGACGACCACGGAACAAAAGGTCTTCTGGCCGACGTCAGCCTTAACTCATTCTACCCCAACACCAAAATCCTTAAATTTTGCCCCTGTCCTCTCAAGACCACATTGCAGCGCAGGACACAGATCGACCATGATAGTTCAAGGGTGATGCCAGAATAGCTTGGCGCCCGTAGGCGCCAAGCTATTCTGGCATCACCTTTGAACTATCATGGTCGATCCTTATCCTGCTGTGGTGTGTCTGGGGTAGAATGAGTTAAATAGCTCGCACATAGCCGTACGCGGACTAGCAAAGGCTGGGATTGGCCAGAGAACTTTTTACTAACCGCGTGTTTTGTATTCACAAGCCAATGTACGTTTAGCACTACATGCATCGACACGAACGTTGAGAAATCGATCTCTCTTTATAACATTGAGGGATCGCGATATAATGAGGCGGACAGGCAAAACAGCAATTGTTCCTTTTTGTTTTGCTTTATTTTGTTTTGTTTTGTTTTGTTTTGGTTTGGTTTGGTTGGTTGATTTGGCTCCATTTTTTTTAGTCTTACTTTTTGTTGTAAGTTCATTTGTGTTTTGGTCCGTCGTATTGGATTTTAATACATGGGGCCTTAAAGCACGCCAAATATGCTATGGAATTCACCCAGGAAAACTTTCAAAGACCCCACCCGTTATTTTCCCGCCTCATATAAAAATAAAAGCCGCCGAGTCAACATGTTATGGCTATTTACAATTATGGGTTTTGTCACCGTAAAAATTATAGATGGTAGTGGCCATCTTGAGGTTTCCCCGGTAAAACTGAGTATAAAGTATGTTCGGTGAGCTTTATATACCAAAATCACAGACAGCAACAAGCACACATTTTGGACCCTCATAACGTAGCGTCGCAAGCTAAATTTGGCCAGCCAACGTTACATTATCGCCAATTTAATTCTCACGCACCAACTCATTTTGCCCGCGATACACCACAGCAAGATATGGCTCGACAATGATAGTTCAAGGGTGGTGGCAGAATTGCTTGGCGCCTATAGGCGCCAAGCTATTCTGCCACCACCCTTGAACTGTCAAGGTCGATCTGTCTCCTGAATTGTAGTGCAGTCCTTAGAGGATAACTCCAAAATGTGGGTATTTCGTACCTCGGGCATAATCAGTTAAGTTGGACTGGTATAGCAGACATTTTGTAGTGTGTCTGTAAACTGGATTGAATCCATCGGCCAGGTCTTAGCCAGCAGTCTTAGGCTACCGTCATAACAATAAGCTAAGACTTCTATCTTAGATCTAGCCGACGTTTGCTCCTGCATTTATGTTCTTAACCCTTTGGCTGTCGGTAGCGGTTTTTGTCTCGATGATTCCTGCATGAATCATAGCGAAAAAAACCATCAGCGACAGCCAAACGAAGACTTATGGTTTAGACCTGGCCTGCAGATTCAGTCACTTCATGCATACCACAGCTGTTCTTAAAATCTACTGAAAAAATGATAGAATAACTGTAATAACAGTAGGCGAAGACTTCTGACTTTAGACCTGGTCGACAGTTTCATTCCACTTCACGAATAAAACCCCTGCTCTTAAAAGCTTAAGTACCAGCTTTCATCTTCCAGGCTGACGTATTCAGGTCTTCATAACAATCGGTTGCACTTTTTGTTTATGTGTGTGTTTTGTTCTTTTCGTAATAAACGGCAACGTGTTTACACGCTTCTGAAGAACAGTCGTACTTGTCCTTCCAAAGTGTGTTTCTTTCGTTATTCTTTATTCATGAATAAATTCAGAAGTATAGCTACATATTGCACGCATTCTTTATTGGTTATTTCTTGCTTTGTACGCACCTGGCGGTCACCATTTTAGTTACGATTGTATTCTTTATTCTGTTGTAATGTAAGAAAGCAAGTCCGTTTTTGTGGAAAGCAAGCTTGTCATTGTATAACAGTGACAATCTCGCTTTTTACAAAAAACGACTTACCGTTGTTCGCCTGCACAGTGTAGCATTGTTATAAAACCAGTTTCGTGATTCGCAGTGACTAACGTGTGTCATGACTTATGTTGAAGACTTTGGATGTCCTTTGTTACGCTATTAGGCATATCTCGATGAAGTTTTAAAACGCAAAGATCTGGACATGGATAGTGTTCATTGTCTCTCAGTATAAAAGAATGTAATAATACTGAAAAAAGGATCTCGAGTTTTGCAATGAACTTGTACACAAAAATGGCACCTCATCATGCAAGAAAAAAGAAATTGTGTGAAATAATGGCCACTTACATTTTTTAAAAAACACAGCCTTCTGCCTTCGGGGTACACTGGTTCCTTTGACCTCCCTCAGACCTACAAGTGTCCGTGTAGCAAACACCTGCTACCCATAACTTATATTATATGGGTAATCAGTCACGTTCAACTTCAGACGCTAAAGTTTTATGCGCTGACGTTAGCAAGCACTACCTTAGAGGTCTCCGGTCAGCAGCCTCTGAATACGTGGACTTCGTGCTAACTATATTAAATTGTGTTCCATACGAAAATGTGACCACAAACCACCAACCAAATTTACTTTTTTAATATCAAACTTACTTCCTGTGAGTGTTTGTCACATCCCCCCTCCTCTCCCCGCCAAAAACAAAATTAATAAGCAATTTTAAAAGAAAAAGAATGAAAAAAAGAAAATCCCAAGAACAAATGAAGAATCTAGGAAGAAAGAAAGAAACAAAAAGGGAAAAAAACTAAGAAAAAACAAAGAAATAAAGAAACAAACGACGAAAGCAGCAGCAACAACAACAACGAAGACGAAACAACAAACAAACAAACAACAGACAACAAACAAACAAAAATAAACACATTTTAACAAAGAGCAAACAGAAATGTGTAACAAAATGAAACAACAAAAAACAACAATAACACCAGACAAGCAATAAACAAACAAACAAAAGCAATAACAAGAACCAACAAACAACAAGCAAATAAACGACACCCCTGAAAGCTTTCATCAGCAGGAGGCAAAGATCCTGCGTAGTGCCTGCTGCCTGTGGAGACTCTTTGGAAGTTTTATGTCTGGATGGTCGACTTAACTCATTCTACCCCAACACCGAAATGCCCAAACTTTGCCGTCGTCCTCTGAAGACTGCTTTGCAGTGCAGGACACAGATCGACCATGATAGTTCAAGGGTGATGCCAGAATAGCTTGGCGCCCATAGGCGCCAAGCTATTCTGGCATCACCCTTGAACTATCATGGTCGATCTTCATCTTGCTGTTGGGTGTCTGGGGTAGAATGAGTTAAAGGAAATATTTGACCCATCTAAAATAATGAAATTCAGACCAAAAAGGTGACTACTGCCAATCGTGTGAGATGAGAAGAAAATCCAAACAAAGAAAGAAACATGCTTAGAAAGGACACATGTCATTTGTAAGCGTGTTTCTTTCTTTGTTGGGATTTTCTTTTCACCTCAGAATTCTATACTACCTTTGATACTGTTATTTTTGCCAAAATCGCTAATGTCTTTTTTTTTCAGAAAAGCGAAATTTTCATTGTATAACAATGAAAATCTCGCCTTTCTAAAAAAAAAAAAAAAAGAAAAAAAAGAAAAAAAAAGAAATGCAGACATAAGAGACATAACGGCCGAAAAGTTCCCGAAGATAGATCTTGCCTGCTCAATTTACATTTATGTTTCTCATACAGTGGTGCATACATTCCAGAAGGCGAATCCTCCTGGTTGCAGGAGGCATAGATCTTTATGAACCCCCGCAACCTGCGGAGATTCACGAAGATCTATTTATCCTGTTGCTTCGTTATACATAAGTGGATCTACTGCAAAAGTGTGTACACTTACAAGAGAGGCGAACTTCCCGCAAGATGACGCTTGAGTTTCATTTACATTCCTGCCTCATACGCAACCAACTCAGGTCTACGTTTTTTAGACAGAGAAATCAGCGATTAAAACAGTGTGCTGCACAATGTATAAATGTTTGAAGACTGAAGGAGGTTATGAGGATCCGATCCTTTCCCTGGGGCAATTTACATCAGTCTGCAAGAGGAAGAAAAAGACTTAGTCATCCGGCTGTCAACCCACGGTGTAAGTAAATATTGTTACGTGAAAGACTGCCCTACGCAGTTGTACGAAAAGAAGTACCCAACGGAGAAAGAAACACGCTTAGAAAAGACGGGTACAACACAATTTATTAATATATCGGGTAAATACCCATTGTCAAAATAGACAAACAAACAGAGAGATTAGCCGCTACTTATCTTCATTGGCAGAAGGAATGTGGCAACTGAGTTGTACGAAAGATTTAAATGAAATTGCATAGGTCTGCACAATTGTGTATAGGACAGAACTAGACTTCTAAAACAGACCGTTTGGGACTTATTGTTGGTCGTAAGCTTTACACGACATTGCGTAGGACAGACCTAGATGTAACACTAACCGCTGTCTTCTTGCTTGTCCAGCTGAACATATATGTTTGGGGGGCCAGGGAGGCTATTGTAAAAAAAAGAAGAGTTCAGTCTGTGATTGTCAAGATATTTATTGACTCAGACTCAGTAAGCAAAAGTCTTCGGGCCCACAGCGGCCGTCGATGGCCCAAAGACGTATTGCAACTGGGGAAGCTTTTTTTAAAAATATATATATATATATATTTTTTTACCAAACACTTCAAAGTCTGCAGTGCCGTGTTACCGGAAATAAAGACGAATGCTGCATCAACATCACGCGGTGTACAAACACCCACCTACGCCAAAGCCGAATGGCAGTGTAAATCTGTTGAGACAGTAATGTTAGCTGGTGTACTGCGGAGGAGCGTGTTGATGGGGAAGGGGAGTTCACTGGAAAAAAAGAACCTGTTTATGTTCAACATCACAGTCTTTTAGCCCTTGTCAATTCAACCGTAAGAGGCATAATTCCTCACCGTAAAGCATGTTCTTAATTAAACGAACTTTAGTTCGCGAACTCTTACGAACTAGAGTTCACGATCTCGGACGAACCAGGTTGGTTCTTAATTGGACGATCTAAAGATACGGCGAACCTAGTTCGAAGTAGTTCACGAACCTCGGCAAACCATAGTTCGCTGTCGGAAAAGGTTCGCTGAACGTGTTGAGCAAACCAAGGCGAACCTTTTCTCTGATTGGTCAAAACTTTTACCCTCTTTTGCGTTGGAGATAAGAAGACAGTCACCGATACAAACAAATATGGCGGACGGCGATATTTCACTCGTGCGAAGAACAAGACCTATTTTTATTGATTTGTGGGAGGCGCAACGTTGTTTGTGGGGTCGCTACTGCAAGGAGTACACAAACAAACATCGTTCAAATCGCGAAGCGGCATATCGGCAGCCATTTTGAACACCTTCGCAGACAGTAAGTACGCCGAATCAAGCACTTCAGTTAAGAAAGAGAACCATGGCAAACCTGGTTTGCTGACGTTCGCCTAGGTTCGTTCAACCTCAACTAAGAAACAAACCAAAAGATCGCCGATCTTCTCCGATCAAGGTTTGCCGATCAAAAGTGCGTCCAATTAAGAACAGCTCTAAGAGGCATAACTCCTCACGGGCCCCCTGCAACCGCGGGGACCCATGAGGATCTATGCCTCTTGCGTTTAATCCACATTGTATCAATGCCCTTTGGACGGATGAATTAAGAAATATTTTATAAACGCAATCTGTAACCACTCACAGTAAGATAGTTAACTCATTCCGCCCCAAGACCGAAATCCCCACATTTTGAAGTTGCCTTTTGAAGGACTGTATTACAATTCTAGAGACAGATCGAGCATGACAGTTCAAGGGTGGTGCCAGAATAGCTTGGCGCCTATGGGCGCCAAGCTATTCTGGCACCGCCCTTTGAACTATCATGCTCGATCCATGTCTTGTTGTAGTGTGTCGGGGCTGAATGAGTTAATGCAGAATTGTACCCGTCATATTAGTCTAAATTTTATGGACTGCCAGAGTGGACCAACTTTTATGGACTGCCATATTTGTTCAAATTATGTGGACAGTCATACTGGTCTAAATTATATAAACCACCATTTTGGTCCAAATTTTATGGACTGCCATAGTGGACTAAATTTTATGGACCGCCATATTGGTCCAAATTTTATGGAAATCTTTCGTGGTCGGCTAAATTTAATGGAATATCATACTGGACCAGACTTTAAAAACAGTCTTTTTGTAGTAACAACATCTAGATTACAACTATCCCATTCACGAACAAACGTACACGAAAAAACAAAACAAAAAAAAAAAACCCAGTCTGCTGAGAGTCTTAACTCAGTTGCTACCATAATGTTTTTCGGTGGTGGGATTAAGGGTTTGGGGGGTGGGGGCGGAGGTTATTCTGCGTATTTGCTCTTTTATAGGTATGAAAAGTCTGGTATTTTGAAGTAAACAACCGTAGGCTGTGAAGTCTAAATGCACAGACTAGCACACGCATCATTGGAACAAGAATGATCTGGACTCTCCTTACAGACCCCCTCCCCCAGCCTCCTCCCTCACTTTTCATCCCCCCGACCCCCACGCGACTCATCCTGCCTCCTCTTCTTTGTCTTCGCAGAAACCTCCTGCAGCTGAAGAGCTAACGTGTCCAGTACAAGACTCGGTGAGCAAAAGGTCTCCAGGGTCGACGTAGGCTGCAGGCGGGCCCGCCCGCGCGCGAGCCAGCCTGCGGCCGAGGTCCACCCGGGTACGATCCGGATATGCTGTCTTCTTGCTTTTACAGCTCAGTCGCAGTCTGTCGCTGGTCTTCTCTTGATTTGTATTGTATTGAGCTGGAGGAATGGACTTAGATAATTCACATACCAGGATGACATAATTATATGTAGCGCTATATGCTTCATTATGTAATTCTTCTTGTAATTCGCACACATCTAGTGATTACTTTTGCAGATTATGGAGGCGTCGATAAATAAGGACTAAAGGATATGGGTCGGTAATCACGGTTGAATGGTGGTGCTAGATTAGCAGCCATTAAGTGAGTATTCATAAAGCCATTCAGCCAGATAGCTATAGCTAATGAACGAACGAATGAACGAACGAACGAATTCGTCGATCTATCGATCGATCGATCAATCGATCAAGCAATCAAGCGGTCAGTTAAATGCAGTCAGTCAGTCATTCAGGTAGTCATGCAGTCATTCATTCAGTCAGTCAGTCGGTCACTCAATCAGCCACTCGGTCAACAAACCAACCATCCAAGTAAGCAAGAAATCACCCAACCACCCACGCAACCACTCATCAATGGATGAATGAACCATAATGCGCACTACACACACACACACACACACACACACACACACACACACACACACACACACACACACACACACACACACACACACATACACATGATAGCTCAAAACATCTGATTTTATCCACCATTTTATTTAAAAGCTGGTGCCAGATTGTTTGGCGCCTTCAGGCGCCTAGCAATCTGGCACCAACTTTTAAATAACATTCTGGTACCAACCTTGAAATAAAATGATCCCATATGCCTCCGAACTGGCATGCAGTCCTTAGGAAACAGATCCTAAACGAGGACATTTGGAATTCAATGCTCAATGTTCTAAACTCGATAGCGACACTTCCGCGCAAAAAGCAGCGATAATCGAAATAAATCTATCGTTTATCTTCTTCTTCTTATTTTTATTATCATTATCATCATTATTGTAATTATTATCATCACCACGACCACGACCACCACCACCACCACCATCAACATCATCATCATCATTATTATTATTATTCATCTACAGTAATGCACTTTGAAGTAATTTGCTCAATGGCGGGGATCTGACTGCTTTAAATTCGCTGATACAACAGGTTATCTATGTTGTCTTGTCCCAGCTACGATTTTTCTACCCTTCTTTTCACAATCTACTGAGTAGGCGCACGTGCCAGAGGCTTTCTACTGCCTTTTGAGCGTAACGAAAGGAACTCTCCTGCGTACAAAGAAGAAGAAGAGAACAATCTTCCCTTTTTTTCGGCATTCAAACTTAATAATTTTAGTTAAACCTTTTGCCATGCATAATTCTAAGACATTTTTCTAAGAACATTTATAAAAGAGAAATTGCGAACTCATAACACTTTCCTGCCTGGGGTAGTTCTTTTAACCCATTCAGCCCTGACGCACTACAGCAGTATTATGGTTTGACAATGATAATTCAAGGGTAGTGCCAGATTAGCTTGGCGTCTGTCGGCGCCAAGCTAATCTGGCACTACCCTTGAATTATCATGGTCGATCCATCTCCTGCAACAGGTGTATAGTCGTTAGTTGACGCCTCCAAAATTTGGGAAATACGTGCGCCGGGCTGAATGAGTTAAACACGTGACAACTTTGAGATTTTATATTGACGAGCAAAATAAATGCGACATTTTCGGAACCATCGGTTCCGAAAATGTCGCATTTTTTGCTGGACAGTAAATGTCTGGGGACGAATTAAGATGGAGCAAAACGGTCTTCACTATTTTATTTGTACAAATGTCTCACTTTTAATGTCTGTGTCACTGAAAGCCCTAAGAAATGTGAATAAGCATTTTCAAGCCTATAAAGTGCAAATTGACAGTTGTGTGTCACTGTTGCTTTCACTTTGTCGCGTTTTTTTTTATTTTTAAGTTTATGATGGAATAGGTAATGTAAATAAGGCAGGCAAAATTTGCGAGACCAAAACGCAGAGAAACAGAGTAAACAGAAAAATCCCATTCACGAGTGGCACGCACTTTTCTGCGTTTTGAAATGTATCAGAAACATGTCTATGATCAATGAAAAGAAAAGGGGAGACTGCCAGTGCTAATAAAGTAGGTAAAAGCACTGTCAGGGGAGAGAATTGTGCAATATCGACCAATGATCATAAATCAAGTATGACAAAAAAAAAAAAAAAAAAAAAAAAAGGAAAGAAGCGTGCGCTACGTAGATGACTGGAAGTAGTGAATATTGAAGCCCCCCCCCCCCCCCACACACACACGAAAGGGGGGGGGGGGGGGGGTATAGCATATTCACTATATTTCCAACCCCTAGATTTCTAGCCCCTTCTTTCCCATCTTTTTTTTTTTTTTGTGCTTCGATCAAACTTGATCTATGATCATTGGTCGGTACTGCACAATTCTCTCCCCTGACTGCTTTTACCTACTTTACTTTGTAATCTTGATGTCTATGATCAACAATAGTGTCCGACCAAAGTGCAAACAAAAATTACCTACTTTACTTTGTAATCTTGATGTCTATGATCAACAATAGTGTCCGACCAAAGTGCGAACAAAAATGATAAGTATTTGACCTTTCGTGCAGTGTTTCTCATATGACACATTGCGTCCATTTTTAGTTTTCTTCGAATCCCTCTAAACAGGCATAGATCCTCATGAGCCTACCGCATTTTGCGGGGACTCACTCATGAGGGCCTATGCCTCTTCTCAATTTATTTTCGTCTATGTTCAGAGAAGTTTATTAAGAATGTTGAAATTTCCGCAGCTTGAAGGCCATTTTCCTGACGAGACATAGATCCCATGTCTCTTCCTGGTCTTATTTGCATCTGTATTGAGTGGAGGATATCAAGGGTTCAGAAATCGCAAACGGTTTAAATTTTTGGCAGTTTGTGCGCTCATGAAAGAGGAATAAACCTTCATTTTTGTTAATGGGTTGGTAAGCGGGATTTTATTCCTGCGCAATCGGCCGGAGTGATTATTTCCCCTGTCGCATCTCTTTTGTCCCCGGAGGGCGCTTTGGTCGTCACTCGCAATGGCGGCGGTTTTATTTGGTCAAGCATTTTACAGCATTAGAGCATGTGATAACTTGTGCTGGAGTTGGGCTTTTATGCTGAGTGGATGTGCGTGCGAACGCATGTGTGTGCGTGCCGTGCGTGCGTGCGTGTGGTGATTTTTCACAATGATAATGTTCAGTTAGTACACACTAACCTTTCATTGCCAGTGATCACGAATACTTTCGCGTCTGTCTGTAACCACTCTACACTGACAGACATACACGTTAACTCATTCTGTCCGCGACACACCACAGCAAGATATGGCTCGACCATGATAGTTCAAGGGCGGTGGCAGAATAGCTTGGCGCCACCCTTGAACTATCATGGTCGATCTGTCTCCTGAATTGTAATGCAGTTCTCAGGGGATAACTCCAAATTCGGGTATTACGTACCTCGGGCACAATGAGTTTAAAAAACAACAACATAGGACTAACATCCTTATGAGCCCTGGATTTACGTCTCTTTTAGCTGGGTAGCGTTTGCCTTGGTCTGGCAGTGAAGGGGTTAATGTATGTATAAGCACGCGCGTACCCATGTACTCTCACTTATTTTTGTCAGTAATGCACGGCCGATGTTTTGGACCTATGTTTGTGTACGGCCATCATCATCAAAAAGGCGAAGAAAAAAGCAAAATACAAAACAAAGCACACACACACACATACACACACACACACACACACACACACACACACACACACACACACACACACACACACACACACACGCACGCACGCACGCACGCACACACACACACACACACACACACACACACGCACAGTCACATGCACACATACAAATCATGCCCACCACCCGCACGATCAATCTACCATTAATTAGTCCTCCGTCCTAGGCTCATTTTCCAAAGAGTCTACCTTCAAACGATTTCTTTATTTACTTCTTTAGCCAAAAGACTCTGTCAGCATTCAGGAAGGAGTAGAACAGGGTATGTGCCTATATAAATTTCACGTCACGATTGAGACAGCCTGAACCGGCTGTATTCATTAACAGGGGGAAGGGATTATTTAACACGACGAGTCAAGGGTGGTGCCAGAAAAGCTATTAGCGCCTATCGACCATGGTAGGGTTAAAGGTATGCTAGTGTTGCCTGCTGCATGAAACATTTATCAGGTTTTGATTGCGTTGCTGACGTAGGTAAGCCTGGATAAAAACAATGCCATCTATAGGCAAACGTTGCCCATCTCCAAAGGGCATAGATCTTGATTTAACCCCGCAGACCATAATGTGTATTAGATGTAACATGTGCGACCCTTGTGACAAAGTAAAGAGATGGATTCTGCACAGCAAAATCTACGTTTTCTCAAAATTTAATCAGTTTTCACACAGCTGTCAAACACCCGTGACCCTTATGATATCATAAAGTCGACTAAATTAGTATACATAGGAAGGTCTTATTCTTCTTTTTCTCGAACGCCGTCACACTTGGAATTTGGCTCTCAAAATGAAATAATATGTGGTCTTCTGTAGCGCATCCACAGGGGAAGGTCTTATCATAATGAACTACCTTTGTGCCAAACTGTTTGATAATACATGTAACTATATTCTTTGAACAAGAAAGGCAAATCCATTATGGCTCATGTAGACAACCGATATACTTATGTGTGACCTTAGTGACAATAAGTAAAGGGCTGGCTTCCGCACCAGCGAAGTCCGTGTTTTCTCAAAATGTAAGTATTTTTCACACATATGTACACCCCCCCCCCCCCACCCCCACCCTTGACCTTTGCAATCAGTTTGAGTAAATTAGTATGCACAGGAAGGTCTTATCATCAGCTACCTTTGTGCCAAATTTGATTGAAAATTTTGCGAAAATGTTGATAATACCTACAATTTTATAAAAAATTGGCATTTTACACACATTTGCCAGCCTGCGACCCTTGACCTTTCCGAAAGATTATCCAAATCAGTATGCACAGATAGGTCTTCCCATCAGGTATCTCTGTAGCAAGTTTGGGTTTAAAGTTGTGAATAGTATTTGAGGAAAAACAAACCACATAAAAAACATCTTTTGTCAAAATATGGCAATTTTTAACCTATTTTCTGAGCTCTTGTGACCCTTGACCTTTCTCAGGGGTCATCCAAATTAGTATGCATGGAAAGGTCTTACCCTCAGGTATCTTTGTACCACGTTTGGGTTTGAAGTTGTGAATAGTGATTGAGAAAAGAATGTCACAATATAGCTATTTTGTTACCTATTTCCTGAGCCCCTGTGACATTGACCTTATGAGAGGTCACTCAAATTGGTATGTTTGGAAAGGTCTTGCCACAAAGTATCCTTGGGCCAAATTGGAAGACTGTGGCTTGGATAGTCTCCGAGAAAATGCCAACGTTAAAGTTTTCGGCACAGACGACGGCGGACGGACAACGGACAGACCACCACTGGCCCAAAACATAGACTCACTTTTGCTTCGCACGTGAGCCAACAAATAACTGATCGCGGTCCTTTCACTATCTGACCTCATGTGAACGCTGTAAAAATAAAATCTTACCTTAAAATTCCTCTCAGCACCAGTCGGACTGTCAACAATGAGCGTTCTTTGGTATTCCTTTGCAGATATCCAAACGCACATGAGACTTTAGAATAAAACAATGACAATGTGCTGCACACTCAAAGCATTCCCTGGAGCACAAGGCGCCATGCTAACACGCACATGTTGTCATCTGGTCAAATGCCACTTTATTAAAAGTTTATTAAAAGTTCACACAGCAATCAAGAAGCACTCTTCTGTGTCACTGTCATACTTTGACGACCTTTTGTAGACATTGCAGCTTGAAGCATTCTCTACATAAGTCAAAATAAGCGTTTTACTCTCGACTGAGAAGTTTGCGCTGCACGCCCTAAATCATGCTACGTCACTCTGTCTCGTACGGGAATGGGAATCTCCTGCAGAACATGTATATTCAATGGTGTCACCTAACCGCAAGAGAAGCAGGCTTTGTCAACCGATTTTTTTCTTCTAAAGAATACACGGCGGAATGAAAACAAATACGTTATTGGTCGCAGGGGGCACAATGGTCCCTTTGGCCTCCCTCAGGCCTACAAGGGTCAGTGTAAATAACTTATCGGATACTAGCCTCACATATTTGTATGCCCCTCCCCCTCCCCCCACACATAAATAAATAAATAAATAAATAAATAAATAAATAAATAAATAAATAAAACGCACACACACACACACCACCCCTTCCCAACACACACATACTTTAGCCCCAAGGTCCCATTTCTCAAATGTTGGAGGTGTTGCCTAACCACTGTGTACCAGCTGGATAGATTGACCATGATAATTCAAGGGGGGGGGGGGGGGGAAAGGGGGAGGGGGCAACCTGACTGACAGTGAAGCAGTTCATACGATTGCTCACGTTTTGCCGTCTCGTTTGTTAACCCTTTGCGTGTCGGTAGCGGTTTTTGTTGCGATGATCCCTATTGGACCGACACTCAGAAGGTTAACTCATTCGAGACGTGCCGCCTCCGGATACGCGGCTTATGCCGCGTATCCGGAGGCGGCACGTCTCTAATGAGTTAACGACATCCCGTATAAGGTACCGTTCGTGGGAGTACCCCCCAAACAGACACACTTGAGCAGTACGCAAAAAGTATACATTGACCTCTATGTAAATGAGATCTATGCTTAGCAATAAGAGCGGCCGCCACTCGAGGAGTACACTACAAGCACACTTCTGTTCAAATGAGATGCTTAGAAGAGACACGATGGCGGCCATGCAACACCTCTTGCAGAAATAGTCGACACCGGCAGTATTCTAACAGGCATTGTACCTTCCAGGGTTTAATATCTGATGTGAGGCCCAGCAATGCTGCACCACGATTGGTATATCTCAGTTTTGATGACTGTTGGCAAGCTGTTGTTCTGCGACTGTTAATTGGCGTTTATATTTTCCTTCGTGCGATGCTGAGAGTTGATACACGCGGATTCTTGTGAGTACTATTCCGATGATCTCGGAAGAACGCCGCGCATTATTCTGTGGCGATGCAACCAACGTGCTTTTCTCCCATTTCGTCCTTCTCGGGAATGGCTCTTCCACGCCACGCTCAACATCACTGCCTACGGAATAGCGCGAATGCTTACAGCGAAGCGAGAACCAGCTACTACTACTAATTGAAATTTATTGTCCCGCTGGCACTAAAGTGGGGACTAGTATTTTGGTTCAATTTCTTTTTTAAAAAAAGAAGAAAAAAAAAAAAAAAAAGAAAAAGAAAAGGAAAATAAGATTTTTTTAAATGCAATTTAGTTACGAGAAGCTGCCATACCGTGCGTTTGATTAATTTTAAAGTTTCCATGGTCTCAACCAATAACGGTCCTTAGTTCTAATAAAAAGGGTTATTTATTTTTATAATATCTCAATGTTATGTATTGTTAAAATCAAGGTTACAATTCAGATCCACCAATGTAAAAACAAGTTAAAAGGTTTAAAAATTTATGATAAGGGATACTACTACTAATTCCATGGGGGTGGGGGCCTGGGGTAGAAATTACTATTTATACTATTATAAATATAAGGAATATCATTAATTATAGACAGATTACGTATGCATATAGTAGTGGAGAGCGATGGAAGTGGCGTAACGGGGCGGGCGGCAGACAATGGTGATCTGAATCAGCCAGCCAGCCGCACGCCCTCGGCAGCCACGCAAATATTAGTAATTTAGCTGTGTCAGAAACAATTTCTTATTTCAATTTTATTTCTTTATTAATTAATGCTTTAACCTTGTATTTCTAATTTTCATCAATCTCTTTACTATTTACTATTTGGCCGGGGCCCTGGTATGGCCTGCTGCATCAATGTTTTAGATCAGTTGCGCGGATAGCATTCAGTGTGTCTGCTGATCCTACAGCCTACAGACAGGCCATTTGGACCATGTTGGACTTCAAGCAGTATAAGGATCTTAGAGCACAATCAACAACGGTCCTTATATTTAAAAAAAAAATGCTTTAACCTTGTATTTAACCTTGTATTAAAAAAATATTGCATTATATTATGGTTAAAAGTTGGTTAAGAGGACCATATATACAAATTAAGGGTATGAAATAATACTAAATATGTACAACCAAATATTAGAATCTGTGTGTATTAGCAAATTATAAGTAAAATTTAAGTTGCAAGTGCTGGAGCGTGATAAAAGATAGTTGGTTAGTTCGGGGTTTAACGTCCACGGCACCGAAGTGATAATGGAGGGCCCTGACGGGCGGGTTATGGGGGACAGGGAAATCTATTGCCTATGGAGTACGACCTAAACACTGATCAATTCAGGCGCACTGCAACTGTGCCACTTTGATTTACCAGGACCTTTCAACGGACATGATAAAAGATATGTACAACGTCAAATATATATCGGGGGGTAGCTAAGCGAGCAAGGGGGTGACAACTAGACAGGCAGGTGACAGCGCCGTGCGCTTCGCCAGGAACTAAGCGCGCAGCGCACATACCCAGAAAGATTGGAATGTGCGCGAAAGTCGGTCAGCAGAGTGTTTTAAAGAAAAGTGGTTAAAATTCAGGACCACTTGAGTAAAACGGTTAAAAGTTAAAGAAGGTTAAAACCAATTTCATCGTTCACCGTAAAAACTTAAGGAAGTTAAGACAAGTTTAAGTATTCTCAATAAAAGTTTATAGATTCGTCTAAAATACTTTCGCTTTCCCTGTTTTATTTGTACCCCCCTTTTATCGTTTTCTTATACCTTTTTTATTTAGCCGGTATCCTGGTCAGACCTGCTGCTTCACTGTTTGTGGATCAGCTGTGTGAGTCACACACTGTGTCTGCTGGTCTCTACAGCCTAAAGACAGGTCGTTTATGACCCTATTGGACCAGCGACAGTATAAGGTTAATCAGTTAAATCCAGCTTAGTGTCCCACCGGGAACAGTAATCGGGTACTAGCATTTAAACTCTGGTTAAAATCACAACAAAGTAGACTTTCATTCGATTATTATTATCTAGAGTATATCACACTGGGTCATGGCGTTTCAAACCCCAACAACTTTCAAACCAAATATATACAATGTTAATGTACAGTTCATTTTCAATTTTACAATCAGGTTAAGATTTCAGAACCACATTTATTTGTGTTTTGTTTTTAAGAAAAGTTAAGACAAGACAAGTTTAATCAGACACTGTAAAAGCTCATATGTACATTCCATGATTAGAGAGCAAAGCGAGCATGGGACAGCAGTCCGGCTCATTAGAATAATTATAGATACTTAATGATCACAACGCACGATACGCGCGCAGAAGAATATAGCGGTGTAACTCAATCTGTCAGTATATTGGGGAGTAGTGCAATGACAGAGAGGTAATAGCCGTCCAGCCCGATCGCGCAGCACGCGTGCGCGGTCAGATTGGAATGTAGCAAGCGAGTGGGGGTGCTTTGCGGCCGCGCGTAGCTGCCTCATAGCTGGTCCACGCGCGGCACGCATGCGTAGTAACTTAGGTACATTGGGGAATTCGGTCACGGCTACTCGGTTATAGGTTGGCCAATCGCCATGGCTTAAAGCTCTATATTTTTGTATTTTATAATTTTAATTCATATTATATCTTATATTCTCAAATTAAGCTTATAAAAGGGAAACCAACGAGGTAAATTATTTAAAATGGAAATAAACCAAAATATTTTAGATCAATAAGCGCGCATAATGCGCATGCGCAACCAGGATGGAATGTGCGTTAGCGGATTTGGGGCCTCGTCGGCGAAGAACAATCGTGCCCCCAATACCGACACTGATCTAAAATCGGGATGGGAGCAACGAAATGGTAATGACTACACTATTATTACAATGTTAGGGACCGGCCCTCTTCATTAGCCTTTCCTTAGTGGATTGCAGAAGGAGCGACCGCCAGTCGTTCGCTCAGATTAGTCTAGTTAATCTAGGTATTTTTAGTACCGCACTGACTCTTATAACAGTATCAGTCAGCCGATTCCATTATGAAAAGCTATAGCGGTAGGGTGTTGGGGCTCTAAATTCCTCGCACTCCGCAGCGAAGGCCTCACACTCCAAGGTCGCGTGATCAGGGGTGAAGTCCTCGCCGCAGAGGCAAACCGGGTCGGACCAGCGAGTCCGCCAACTATTGGTACATATTCTATTGATTACATCTATAGTGAAAGGCAATTTATAGATATTATGTTCTTTGTTTAATCTATAGGAAAGAACGCCCGGACACTCTCGTGCAAGTAATTTCTTACTGGAAGAATAATTTTCTCTTATTTGTTTTTCGACTCTGATTCGTGTTGGCTTTTGCAGTTAACAGAAGCCGGATGGGCTGGGCGCCGGGGCCATTTACGGCGCCAGCCCGAGCGGCCCTGTCTGCAGTCTCGTTGCCCAGAATACCAACATGGGAAGGAATCCACTGGAGAGCAGTATCTATTCCCCTATTGATAAGCTGATGAATAGTAGATTTAATTTCTAAGACAGTATCTGGTGCCCGACACAGTGACTGCGTTTCTTACAACAGCCGTTGTCCATTCAGTTGTTGTTTCAGTGGCGGATCCGGGGGGGGGGGAGGGGGGCCCTGGCAATTTTTTTTTTTTTAGGTGGTGGAGGGTTGGTTAGTTGTTGTTTTTTTAGTGGATGATTGGTTAGTTTTTTTTTCTGTTTTTTTTTTTTAGTGGTGTCTGGTTAGTTGGTTGGTTGGTTAGTGAGATTTCTTTTCATCACAGCACGCAGTTTTCTTAACCTTTCTTGTCCTCTCTTACGTACTGAATCAGTGGGTGGGCCTAATGTGTCGAGACTAGTCAAATAACCTCAGTTCGCACTAAATACCTGCACCCCGACATAGTCTTTCAGCCAGAAACAGAGTGTCATGTGCCCACGCAATCAAAGGGGCTCATAAAAAGTAGTATCTCTCACTGTGCGATATCATCAGCATCGCATCCTCACTCCGAGTCAGCAATATGATGTAAATCCTTGAGAGTGGTCCACCCCCAATTTCGAGTGAGAATTCAGTCCCTGCTAATATATGGTTCCTCAGTAGAACCATAGAGTTTCATGCGCCCCTGCAGGCAAAGGTGTTCCTGAAAAGCTATATATCTTGATGTGCTATACACATGTACCATCCTCAGACTGAGGAAGTCATCTGATGATAAAGCGAGAGGTCGGCTTTATGAATGCGTCCATAATATTGTCCCCGACTGCTGATACAGCGGAGTCTGGTTAAGGATCATTGAACTTCACCGGCCGATTTTGTCCGCGGCGAGACTAAAGTAACGGATGCCTTTCACAACAGTCTTACATCTTTATGTCAGTTCCGGTTCAAGTTAGTTTAGGCTTTTGATCATAACGTGAATCTTCTCTGGCTTTGACAATCACATTGTAACCGTATTACTGCGACGAATAGGCTCATAGGTAGCGGCGATCGCTTTATCCGAAGAAATAAAACGTAAAAAGAGTTGTGTGCCATTCAGTAGACCACTGCCATTGTTTCTTTACAATTTCGTCAAGACTGATAGGTGTTTTAGTGTTGTAGTCTCTTTCTGTTATTTTGTCCCTTTTACATTTAAAAACAGAAACTTCCATGGTTGTAAAACTATAGTGTGTGTGTGTGTGTGTGTGTGTGTGTGTGTGTGTGTGTGTGTGTGTGTGTGTGAGTGTGTGTGTGTGTGTGTGTGTGTGTGTGTGTGTGTGTGTGTGTGTGTGTGTGTGTGTACTTAGCTTCAGTATAGTTTAATGACTTAATTTATAAAAGTAAAGTGTTTGAATGACGTCCATCGTGTTGTGTTATGCTGTGTGTGTGTGTGTGTGCGTGTGCGTGCGCGTGTGTGCGCGCGTTTGTGTGTGTGTGCGTGCGTTTGTGTGTGTGTGTGTGTGTGTGTGTGTGTGTCCAGGTCTGTAAATCTGACGTACCGGAAGAGGAGATGGGGGGGGGACCCCCTGGATCCGCCCCTGTGTTTTGTAAATTGTTGCGTGAGTGAGTGATTGTGAGTTGCACCAGACTGAGGTGGCGAGACAAATTTTCCTGTACGTGGCAGCATGTTTTTGGAACAATAAAGTTAACTAATTGATTGATTGATTGAATAGAAGAGTATTTGTACCTTACTCGACCAGTTGGTCCTTCTGATGAGTATTGCGGGAGTATTGGGGGTTGTTTCTACAGTATAAAGCAAAAGAAGCCAGAAATAGCAATGGCAATCAAGGTCAGCCTCATGTCAAAGGTGATTTCACTTGCTCCACCAGTTGCACGCTTTATGAGCGGCGGTGGTAAACCTGGCTGCATCGCCTCGCACCATGATATCTGTCCTCTCTTGACGGCCTCACGGTCTCGCGCATAACCTGGTAAGCACATGCATTGGAAGTTTCTGTCTCCAAGCTTGCTCTTGCAGACTCCGTTTTTGCATGAGGTGTCCATCGGGCTTTTGCACGCTTCGTCCGAGAATTCCGCGCCTTCTAAAGCCACACACCGGCCTCGTTTGGCATAGAAGCCATAATCGCAAAAACAGTCGTTATTCGAATCCAAAAACCCGTTGATGCACTCGCACGGTTTGCGTCCGCATTGTGCTAATGAAGACAAGAGGATAGTGTAAGCGCACTGACCGCCATGCACGAAAATGCTGGAGAAACATTTACACTGGCTGCCACCGGCCGGGTTGTTTGTGCACGCGCCATTGCCATTGCTGCACCTGCTCCCTGTGCACTTGGTAGGCATTTTATAGACATCGGTTCTGCAGTAAGTATTGGCGTATGCTGCGAATCCTTTCGGACATAAACACTGATTATTGCGGTTGCAGGTGCCGGTACCAAGGCCACACGGCTTGTAGTAAGGGCAGAAACCTTCGGTGACCGTGAACACAGCCTGTGGACAAAATTCAGATCAAAGGATATACCGCCAAGCGTGTAAAAAAAAAAAAAAAATGCAAGAAAACGACACAAACAAGAGCAATCCCTTAACCCATATCATCCTGAGGCTAAAAGCTTCAAACTTGTACACTGCCATATGCAAGCTACATTATGGTACTTATAGATAAGGATATAGACCAATGGCTTTAGTTCAGTCAAACTTATTTCACACACTGGTGTATTCCGAATGATAAGGATTAAACGTTCAGTGCGGCCAGTTGACACAGACTCAGCGTTTCTGCAATCTTCGTTATCATCATTTGCTGATCTCTTGTGACCCACGACCTTTCCGAGCGGTCATCCAATTTAGCACGCATACGAAAGTCTTACCATCAGGTACATCTGAACCAAGTTTTCGGTTTGAAATTGTAAACAGTATTCGAGAAAAAACAATTTTTGTCAAGAAATAGTAATTTGTGACCTATTTCCTGATCTCTTGTGATCCTTGAACTTTCCGATGGGTCTTCCAAATTAGTATGCCTAGGAAGGTCCTACCATCAGGTATCTCTGTACTAAGTTTTGGTCTGAAGGTATGAACAATATTTGAGAAAAAAAATCTTTTGTCAAGATATGGCTATTTTTAACCTTTTTTCATGATCTCTTGTGACCCTTGACCTTTCTCATGGGTCATCCAAATTAGTATGCATAGAAAGGTTTTATTACCAGGTATCTTTGTACCAAGTTTGGGTTTGAAATTGTGAATATTATTTGAAATAAACAAAAGCTTTGTCCAAATATTGCTATTTTGACCTGTTTCATGTGACTTTAACCTTTAAGAGAGGTCAATGAAATTGGTATGTGTAGAAAGGTCTCGCCACATCCTTGGCCGTGGCTTGAATAGTCTCGGAGAAAATGCGAAATTTAAAGTTTACCACGGACGACGGCGGACGCCAGACGCTGGACGGACGACCAATGGACCAGAACATACACTCACTTTTGCTTCGCAGGTGAGCCCCCAATCCCTCCCCCCCACCTCCTCGTCCCCCCCCCCCAAAAAAAAAAAAAAATAATAATAAAAAAAATAAAATAAAATAAAATAAAAAAAAGTACAAACAAACAAACAAACAAGATGAGGATTTCAAGGGGTCTGCTGTAAAACCTTCAAGGGGTCTGCTGTAAAGTATTTATATCTTATGACAATTAAATCGGCACAAGACAGCAAAATGTATTTAACAGAATACTGCTTATCGAAGGCATAACACCATGGACGCTCCTCCTGTTTTAGTAAATAAGAGTGCGTAACAACTTTATTTTCCAAGAATTGAGATATTAGGCGCGCAGGCCTTTCTTACAATCTGTCCTTGCTAAGCTACTTACGGAACACCAACCAAACAACAAAAACTAACTAATAATAAACGTCACACACACGCATACACACACGCACACAGACACACATATACATGTACTCGTGCACATGCGCACTTTTGTACATACACATACACACGTACGTGCGCACATAATTATCTAACATATAAGTAGCTATGATATTTTTTGTACTATCAAAAACAAGTTAGAAAACTGAACAAACAATTTGGAGGCTAGATGAAAAAAAAAAAAAAAATTAAAAAACATGAAGCGTATTATGTCGAAAAACAAAGAAGAAGAAAGGATCAGCATAACGATGTCTTAGAAAGGTACTCATGTACTCTACTTTTAAACAGAGAGAGGGACGTGGTTTGTTGAATAGTGGGAGGAAGCGAATTCCATAAAAGAGCACCTGAATAAGACAGGCTAGATTTGAACAGGTCGAGAGATGATGATGATGAAACTTTATTACATAACGGTAGAAGTTTTGACAGATACAAATACGTCATTTTTCAAACTTGCCCTTTCTAACGTTCTACAACATGAAATATAATGAAGACAAAAAATATTTAACGCAAACAAAAAACATAACTAAATAAGTACAGACACACGCAGTACAGAAAATGATACTACTAAGGTAGCAATAAACAAATACAAAAAAGGAAGTAACACTCCTCAGCACAAATTACATAGGAGAAAAATCATAGCACAGCAAAAACAAGCACAAAGTACCAAGAATCAAACATATATACACACACCTTTACAGCCATGTAAATGCACGCACTAACATATATACATTTACATAACCTTTCATCAGAATGACAGGATAAAAATAATATATCTAAGCAGTTTCCATCAGGTATATGTGTAGTTTTGTTTTAAAGGAGGAAAGGTGGGTTAGTGTTTTTAAATGTTGAGGAAGTGAATTCCATAAAAATGGTCCCGAAAAGGCTAGGCTTGATTTGAATAAGTCAATGCGAGGTAGTGGTAATCGAAGAGTACTGTTCCTCGAGGACCTTTCACACTGTCGTGGAGTAAATTTAGCTGTTAGATACCGTGGAGCTTTCTTGTGGAGAATTTTAAACATAAGTATGCACTTGTTGTAAACGAGTTGTTGACGAAGGCCAAGAAGTTTGAGATTTTGCAGTTTTACAGCGGTAGGAATGGGTCTTATATCTACATGTTTAATGGCTCTTTTGTATAGTGAATTTAGTTTTTTGATATGCACATCACCGCTACCATCCCAAACAGTGGAGATGTAATCAACATGAGATTTAATGTGTGCATGAAAAAACATTTTTCGTGTATTTATGTCACTCACACTTCTCAATTGTGATAAAAGAAAAATATTTTTTGATATTTTCTTACATATATTAGTCACATGTTTCTCCCAACTTAGTTGCTCATCTATACATATTCCAAGGAAGTTGCGTTCATTAACTTGTTCAATAGGTTGGCAATTAAGACTGAGCGTTAGAGAAGGGGGGTGAAGTTGATGTTTTTGTCGTGAGGTGATTAACATGCTCTTCGTCTTATCAGGATGTAGTACCATGTGGTTTTTACAGCACCAATCAGAAACTTCGTCAAGACTGGATTGTAAACGACGACTAATATCATGACTGTTCTTACCAGGAACGTGAAGGCTTGTGTCGTCCGCAAAAAGATTACAATTAACGTTAGGGTCGGAAATATGTAAAGGAAGGTCATTTATGAAAAGTAAAAATAGGAGGGGTCCTAGAATTGATCCTTGAGGAACTCCAAATTTGACATGGCCTTCCCTAGAGTACTGACCATGGACGTATACATTTTGCTTTCGGTCTTCCAAATAGGATCTGAGAAAAGTTATTGTACTTTCGTCCATGTGGTATATTGTAAGCTTATGTAAGAGAATCTCATGGTCCACAAGATCAAAAGCTTTTTTAAGATCTAGGAAAACTGCTCCCGACATTAAATTTTTATTAATTGACTCTAGCCAGCAATCTACAATATGCGTGAGTGCTGACTGGCATGAATGGTTCGGGCGAAAACCGGACTGATGAATGTTTAGTAAATTACCCTTCTCAAGGAAATTAAGAAGATGCTTGTGAATGTGCCGCTCTAATGGCTTTGACAAGGCTGAGAGCAAAGAGATCGGTCGGTAATTATGAATATCTTCAAGGTTTTTAGTTTTGGGGATCGGAACTACCTTTGCTTGCTTCAGGACTGTAGGAAAATAACTTTTATTTATACACAGATTAAAAATGTATGTAAGGGATTGTATTGTGTAAGGCAACGACAATTTTAGAGATAGGAATTACGAATTTTTGTGTTATATTTGTTGCTTCGCTGAAAGATCTCAGAAGACTTGAGATACTATATTGCGTACTGATATTTGATGCCGATTGGGCTATATTTTCAGCGGCTGATAGAAAATATTTGTTAAATTTGTCTGTAGTTAAATGAGCTGGTATTTCTGGGGCTGCTTTTCCTTTAGTAATAGCATTTAGTGCTCTCCAAATGGATGCTGTGTCACGGTTTTCTGAGATCATTTGATTGAAGAATGCTTTTTTTGCAGCCCTTACCAAATATTTTACTTGATTACGTTGTTTTTTTGTAGTCATCAAAGCGTTTTTCTTTTTTAAGTTTGTCTCTGAGCGACATAGCATTTTTAATGTCCAATGTTAACCAGGGCGGCATGGTAGTATGTTTAACGCGTTTTACCCTGAGGGGCGCGTGCTTGTTAAGGACTCCGAGGAACAGACTCATCCAGCAAGACAAGGCATTGTCAGGGCAAGTGTGGCAGTATACATCATCAAAGGGTGTATTGTGCAAATCGTGCATGAATTTATCCCTATCAAATTTTTTTTATAAGAACGATACATTATAGTTGTGTGTTTGTTTTTCTTTGGCCTATCAAGCTTCAGAGCAATTGTACAACATACCGGGTTATGATCACTAATGGCTAAGGTCGGGACATTCGCACTAGTTATTCTGTCCTTGTTGGTAACATAAATATGATCAATGAGCGTTGATGATGTAGATGTGATTCTAGTTTGTGCTTTAATTATTTGTGTCAAACCAAATAGCGATGTGGTCATGGTCCATGCTGCATTTGATCCCTTAGGTCTAGATATCCTTGGCTTGACTTCGCGAACGAAGATTTTATAGGAGTTGCCCACGACGTCTGCAGGCTTGTTCGTAGCTGCGGAGGCCAATCCGAGACAGGCAGGTTCGACCGCAGTGGCTGCAGGGGAAGGTCTGGCCAGGGTTCTGAGCTGCGGCATCTCTGTTTTTTCTCCTGAGCCGCTTGTCCTTAAGGCTAGCTCTGCGAGAGTCCTCAAAGGAGACAGCTGCCTTGTAAATGGTGGAGCGCCAGGTCTAGATAGGTCGATGTTGAAATCACCTAGGAGAAATATGTCACATTTGCTCCGACTTGCCTTGTCCATCAAAGCTGTAAACTCATCAAACCAATCCCAGCCGGCTGCCGGATTTCTATAGACAAAGCCGATTAGTATAGGTGATGACTGTGGTGTTTTTAACTCGAGCCACATACACTCCACTTTGGTAAATTCGAGGTCTAGACGCCGCTTGGCGTAGCTAGATACAGACGTATGCACGTAAATCGCTAGCCCTGTGTGTTGAGGCAAATCGGCATCTTTACGAAAGAGAGAGAGAGAGAGAGAGAGAGAGAGAGAGAGAGAGAGAGAGAGAGAGAGAGAGAGAGAGAGAGAGATTTTCTTTGTCAATTCATGTATAACAATGACGTCAGTTTAGAAACAATGTATAACATCGGCAACAACGTACAATGTGGCTCGCGCTTTTACGTCACCGTCACTGAATGAAGTCGAGAAATTTTCGTGTCGACATTTTTTCTGCGATTAATTATTTTTTACAAAAACATTGAATAGATACAAAGCTGGTTAACGAACTTATCCAATATCTTTCTCGAAGCTAGCTGTATTCAAAATTTTTAATGAATTTAGCACAAATTACGGGCTCAAATGCGGGTCATCAGACTTTGTATAAACGGCAATTTTTAAACAAGTTTTAATGAGTAATCCAATCTAAAAATGCTGAAAAGTACTCCGAGATACATTTTGAAGGAAGCATTTCTTAAATTTTCAGACCTGTACGTATACAGACACAGGAGAAACTCGTGTCTACACACACACACACACACACACACACACACACACACACACACACACACACACACACACACACACACACACACACACACACACACACACACACACACACACACACACACACACGCACGCGCGGCGATTCCTGCCAAATGTACATTCAACTGCGCGGTTAGGCGTAGCTAGGCATGACGTAATTTTTATCGTATTACTTCATTGCCAGAGTCTGATCTGTGCCCGCCTATGTTCGTAATTTGCATGCTACGGAACGTGTTCCGACCAACCCCATCTCGAAGTTCACTGTATTTTCAATACGGTCGACAAAAACAACAAGATGGGATGAACCATAACCCACAAAATCCCTTCGTTATGAGAGCTGTCCTCGTTGTCAATGGTCTCTACCTTTTGTCTTTGACCTGATTCTGATGATGAATTATCTCCTATTGAAAAAGTCTCGCAAATCAGTGAGTTATAAGGGGCGCAAGACATATGCGTCATTGATTTGTCATTTGTCATGATGCAAGTATGGTTTAGTTTTTACGTAATTTTATATTTTACGTGATATTAGTTTCAATCTCGCTTCATAGACTTGAGAAAATGGTGAACTAGAACTTCACGGTACAATTTCAGTCTTGCTATAATTTGTGTGAAAGCAGGTTGACTTTACCTAGCTACATGATACACTAAGCACACGGGTCACCTGCAAGGTCTTCTGAAAGCGCGTTGATGTGTGTGTGCGTGTTAGTGTGTGCGTGTGGGCGCGCTCCAAACATCTCCAAGAGGCATAGATCCTCATGAGCCTGGAGGGCGCACGTGGATCTATTCCTCCTGGAGATGCGCGCATGTTTGTGAGAGAGAGAGAGAGAGAGAGAGAGAGAGAGAGAGAGAGAGAGAGAGAGAGAGAGAGAGAGAGAGAGAGAGAGAGAGAGAGAGAGATGATGATGAAACGTTTTTATTCAGGATAAAAAGTTTTAGGCATAGCAATGCCGATCTTCCAAACTGTCCTGCTACTCTACACATATAAAAATACATAAGACGATACAGCAAAAGATAAATTATATAAAAGTACCCATACCCCCCCCCCACCCCACCACCATCAGAAAGAAAAAAAATAATAATAAAAAATAAAATACAAAAAGAATTAAAAAATATATGTACGTGTATGAGCCTGACATGTTAATACAGTCAAACTATTACATAATCTGCAGCAATCTGCTGTGCTGGAGCAACATACTAAACAGAAAAATAGGACATTCACATCGACAGCAAATATTTATGGACGCGAGCTCTGAAGATAGATAACTTTGAAATAGACTTTAAATGCGAGGGCAAGTTATTCCATGACTTAGCACCGGAAAATGATATGCTAGATTTGAAGATGTCGATTCTCGGTTTTCGGAGATGGAGTAAGCTGTTCCTCGTGTTCTCTCTATTCGTGTGGGAAAACAGCTCACGGAGATAGAGAGGGGCGGCATTGTTTAGAATTTTTTTGCACAAGCAAGCATCTATTAAGTTCCAATTGTTTACTGAGTGGTAGAATATTAAGGGCCTTCAGTCTTTCATCAGTAGGGGACGAACCAGGAAGAATAAGCTTAATACCTCGCCGGTAAAGGGAATTAATATTTTTCAAATGAATGTCTCCACAGCCGTCCCAGATATTGGAAGCATAATTACAATGTGTCTTGATGTGTGCGTTAAAGAATAGTTTTCGAGCATCAATGTCAACTATACGACTTAATTTGGATAATAAAAATAGATTTTTTGAAATAGTTTTACAGGCAGTTTCTATGTGCGGCTCCCAGCTGAGCTGTTCGTCGACTGTCACTCCTAACAAACGATGTTTTGACACTTGCTCTATGGGCTGAGAGTGAAGGGACAGCTCAAGGGGTTGCAAACCACGTTGATGCTTTTGGCGTGTTGTCACCAACATACTTTTCGTTTTAGAAATACTAATAATCATATGGTTTTCTTCACACCAAGTTGACACTTCATCTAAACTATGTTGGAGGACAGCGCTCACGGTTGAAACATTTTTATCAGATACATGTAATGATGTATCGTCAGCAAATAGTTCACAGTTTGTGTCGGGGTGTGATATTGACAGTGGAAGGTCATTTATAAAGATGTTGAATAATAACGGTCCTAGGGTGGATCCCTGAGGAACACCATGGGTCACCAGTCCTTTCGCTGAGTATTTACCATTCAAGAACACTTTTTGCGTTCTGTCTAAGAGATAGGACGAGAGAAAAGCGACTGCATTTGAGTCAATGTGATATAAAGGTAACTTCTTTAGTAAGATTGAGTGGTTAATGAGATCGAAGGCTTTTTTAAGATCTAGAAATACTACACCTGAAAGTTTGGACTCATTTATGGCAGTAAGCCATTTGTGGGTTATGAGAGTTAAGGCTGTCTGACACGAATGTTTGGGCCAAAAAGCTGATTGTGCAGTACTAATAAGGTGGTTTTTCTCCAGGAATTGAAGTAAATGATTGTGTATATGCTTTTCAAGTGGTTTGGACACTGCTGATAAGATTGAAAATAGGTCTGTACTCACTTGGGTCGCTCAGATCTTTGCTTTTCGGTAGAGGAGTAACTTTTGCTATTTTCAATTCATCGGGAAACATGCTCTTTTGAATCGAAAGGTTATATATAAAGGTTAATGATTCCACAATATAAGGGAGCGCAATTTTCAGGATTTTACTGCTAATACCGTATACACCACAAGATGTTTTACTTTTCATGTTGGTTATAGATTTTCCTACATCAAGGACGGTCATTAGGGGAACTGAGAAAGTATTGCCGGCGTTTATCTGACTGTGCTGTTTCAATTGTTCTGAACATACGTATTCACCTGGCTCACTGGTGTTCGTCTGTGACAGGGTTTTAGCAATGTTAAGAAAGTGTTCATTAAATACATCAGCTGTGAGGTGCGGGGGGACACTCGTTGATTTGCTAGATTGTCCTTTAGTAAATGTGTTAATCACCTGCCACACAAGAGAGAGAGACTGAGAGAGAAGGACGTCATACTTAGAGTATTATGTCAGTGTCTGCGTTGTGACGGAGTTGCCTCTTTTACGTCACCGCCACTGTCTGACTTTCTCTAGAACCGTTTTAATTCTTCTTTTTTTTTTAAAGAATTAATTTTTACTAAAGAAGTTGAAAGGATACAAGTAAATATGACAAAAATTACGGACTCTAATCTGGGTTAACCGACTTCCTATAAACGGTTGTTTGTGTCTTCAATGGGATATTCAATTACAATATGCTCGGAGGCTCTCTTAGCCACCCATTTACGAAAGTATTTCGCCAAGTTTCAAGCTTGTGTGTACAGAAATATCGGAGATTGTCTTGTTTACATACATACGCACACACTTACATACATACATACATACATACATACATACATACATACATACATACATACATACATACATACATACATACATACATACATACATACATACATACATACATCCATACGTACGTACGTACGTACGTACGTACGTACATACATACATACATACATACATACATACATACATACATACATACATACATACATACATACATACATACATACATACATTCATACATACATACGCACATACGGCGCTTAGCGCCAAATGTACGTCCAGCAGCGAGGTTAGCGAAACTAGACATGACGTAATTTTTATCTTGTTACTTCAATTGTTAGAGGTTTAGCCTGCCCGCCTTTGACATCATGAGCATGCTATTAAATTCGCCCCACCGCGACCCGTTCTAAAAAGTCCCTTCTATAAATAGAAGGGACTTTTAAAAAAAAAACGTAGCTCACTGTCTTATTGTTCATTTGTCTATTTCGGAAAACAAATTACCAAATTCACTGTGGAGAAAACCAAAGGCAGATCTTCTTGAGTCCGGCATATGCAGACATGCGCATGCAGTTCAGGGATGGTGCCAGAACAGCTTGACGCCTAGAGGTGCCAAGCTGTTCTGGCACCACCCTTGAACTGTCATGGTCGATACGTCAACCGTAATTGTCATGTCTGAGTGACTATCCTTTTCACAAAACGCCAAGCTATTATGGGTCCACATTTGAAGTGCCGTGGTCGATATAGTCCATAAGCTAGCCAGATCTACCGTGCACCACCACCCCCCCCCCCTTCCCAGTACTCAATAAGATGGGTTTCAAAATGTACCTTGGTATGTCCTGAGATGTTTAAGCCATGTTCCCCGAAAATCCTTAGGAACACACCAGAGATATAGCCGATGGCGCAAGAGTACCCCCATTCACGCTCTTCGCACATGCTAAAATGAGGTTGAGAAACATTTTCCTCTAAATAAATCAGAATTCATTCCAGAAGCCCAAATCAGGCAATAGTATATTAAGAAACACCTTCTGTATCCTCTGCAAAAAAACAGAATGAAAAAATATTGACTCTCTGGCTCACAGTAAAGGTATTTGTGCACCCAGTAAACGGCCATTTCCGCGAAATCGCAAAAAAAGACAAAAATAATGTGTCATATGCCTTCAGACATTTCCATAGCACTGACAGTCCATTTTAAGGCTTACATCATCAAAACAGGATGTCACAATTATTATAAACTTAACTAGGTGATGCTGTGATCACTGTGAGAGCCACAGTGGTTGATTTTGTATTCCTACCCCCAAGTTTTAAAAATACACAAAATTAATGTTTAAAAATTTCTTAAGTTATTCCATTTCATTTTGACCTCTCTTTACCTATTAAATTTCAATAATGTGAGCATAAAGTGCAAGAAAATAAGGAAAGTCGGCATCCTTTACGGTACGTTCATGGTGAATGATAGCTTTTTCCCATTTAAAATTGCCGAATTGGGAAACGTACGTTGTTTCCGATGCCCTCAGAAATTTTGTATGCAACGGATAGATCTTTTTATGTTTTATTGGTTAGGATAGAGTACCACAGTTACTCCCAACCTTATCTTATGATGCTGTTATGCATTTAGGGGCCACAGTGGCTACATCTGCCCTACCCCCATTTTACTATTACGCAAAGGAAAGCAAAATGATCATAACAATTGCTTATGTCATACTCCTCTGTTTAAATATTTTTGTTGCCAGTTTTCTTAACAAAGTATGCATATTGAGCATAAAATTTGTGATCATTTCATTAATTTCAATGTGACCCATCAATTTAATTGTAATTATTTTTAGTTAAGGCATGTTTAACTGGGGCTGCCGCTGAAGCTTCAACCGTCTGCACATTCAACAGTCTTGTCAAACTCGGGGAAGCTGTACCTCAGGGAGATGTTGTGTCTGATGCTGTTTTTGGTCTGCATTAATGACCTCCGTCCAACAGTACCAAGGTTCATCTCGAACATCCTCCATGCGGATGACTTTGCAGTGTGGAGCGAAGTAGAACATAAAGAAATAGCATCCTGCAGAATCCAGGATGCTGCCATTAGAGTCAGCAGCTGGACTGAAAGATGGCCACTCAAACTGAGCTAGACCATCTCTTTTAATCAGATGGAAGAGGTCACCTTGAAACTGGAGACCTTCCAGTACCAAAGACAGACAGGCCAACTTTACTGGCAACAAATAAATTATTGGATTCATGTGGAGGCCTCACATCGAAGCCATGGAAGCTAGAGCTGCGGAAAAAAGTCTCTGATGAAGAAACTGGTGGGGACCACTGTGATGAAACTCTATGCTCATGCATAGTGTTCACACAGTAGGGTAAATACGGTACAGTAGTTGTCAACGGTTTGTTTTGTGCTGATAGTCCGTGTGGCACGAGATCCACGTGAAATATTTAAGACATGGTTAATACGGGGAGTTTTAGTGAGTTGTAGGCGAAAGCTAAGTCTGGCAGAGCTGTAGAAACATTAGTGCGGGCTTTATTGTCAGAGGGTACAGACGTGTGTGAGATATCTTAGCCCGTATTCCAAGAATCTGAAACCTAGAATTCAGGTATGTTTCTATATATGTATTATTGATGGTTACTTGCGTTAAGGATAGTATGCATTAGTAGGAGTTAATTTGGTTGTATAGCGTTGTCTGGGTTGGTTCAGTTATGTTGGTTTGGAATTCAGTGAGGTAACCGGTGTTTGTCGTATACAGTTATTTACCGAGATGGATAACTAAAGGAATGTGAGGTGTGTATGCCCAAGTCGCTATGAAGGTAGTACGTGGTTGGTTAAGCATAGTCTTTTCCAGTGTATAGAATAACGTATAGCGAGAGTGTTAGGTTATAGTCTGTTTCAAGGTAGTGGCAGAGTTATGGGGGGTGTTACGAAAGTAGTTCGGGTTATGAAGCACGGTGTGTGTGTGTGTGTGTGTGTGTGAATGAACGTGTGAGTTATTTGTATCAGCCAGGTTACGTAATGTTTCTCATATGATCCAATATGTTGTGTGTTTAACAAGTGTTACGTTTTAGGACTTTATTGTGTTCAGAGTGCTTGTCAAGAGTGGAGCGACGGACGCCGAGACGTCAGTCACCAGGGACCTAATGCGAGGTCATCTCTCCATCTCTTCACTCGGGGAGTGAGCGGCCGGTGCCAAGACACTTGGGTCACAGCGAAGATACAGTACGAGTAACGAGGACGTCCACGATACGAGAGACAGGACGACTCGAGGAGCGTACGAGAAGGGACTTGCACGCCTAGACGTGAAAGGACTGAACGTAAGCAGTTGAGTTTTTACCGCATGAATGCGCCCGTCTGAGTCAGTGGCAGTGTATGCGTCTGTTGTGCGAGAGTCTGTACGTACGACTGGGGGCAAGTATGCGTGCGTTACAACCACATTGGCGCAAATTACAGCATCCTGGCGCAAGCAAACACCAGCTCCGTCAGACCAGTAGCGTGGTACCAAGATACATTGACAACATGAAACAACATGCTTGCAAAAACAAAAAAGCCAGGCTTGACGAGATGCAGAACATGGGTCATTCTCATGATGCAGTGACATTCTTAAAGCCATCTGGAGCACCCCAATTTAGAAAATGGAGAACATTGGAGCCACTGGAACGCAGAACAGCACACACATTGAAGAGACTTACTAAACACCGAAAGCATGGGAGACTACAGGAGCAGACCAAGAACCTTCAGAAACGCCCAAGTCTGAACCGCCAACTGAAGGTCCTGCAAATGGCTAAAACTAATGTCCTGAAACCAAGCCCAAAGATGTGTGAAGAGCTCCCTTCAGATACCTGGACATCTCGAAAGAGCCTTCTAGACAACATAAACAATGTTCCAGGACTCTTTGCCAAAGGTCGCGGCACTGCACAAAGCCAACTCGCTGGAGATTATGCACAAGCTGCTACCCTCACAGCAGCTGTGGTACCGCACAAGACGCCGTGCGGAATGAAGGAAGTGGCGTGTACATCTGTTGTGCAGACCGCACTACTACCTCCCTCTCCTTACCAGCTGGCGGCAGCAGCTCCAACTATCGTACAAATCTGCAGGTGCTCAACACAGCAGCAGAGCACTAGCTAGGGAAAGGCAGCAGCTTGATCCACTGATCTCACCAGGAATCTTCAAGATAGACTGGATGCCCTGTCCACAAAATAGTGCTGCAGTGGATTCCAGTGCATTCTGGAGTGGCAGGGAATGGAGAGGCTGACAGCCTGGCCAAAACAGGCGCCAGACTACCTCAAGATCACAACTCTGTATCAGCAGCTCATTTGAAGCTTTCGTGCCTAATGCATGAAGAGATACCAAAATAAAAGAACGCTTAGCGAATGGCGGAGCTCGGTAGAAGCATAAACCACCAATCAGAATGTTCGGCAGAACAGTCATGCAGTTACTTTATGATCAGAGCTAAATATTGATCACTTGCAACAAGCGTCATCATGATCGCTCTCAATGGAACACAAATTGGGGGAGAAAAAAAAAGAAGTAGACAAAAGTTTCCCAGCACTTTGTCATTTTTTACAAACTTTCACAGACTTTAAGGAACAAGAGTGAAATTGACAGACTTTCCAGGGCCCTGAAAAAGCCTTGTCATTTTTTAACAACTTTCACAAATGTTCACAGACCCTACGGACCCTGCTGGACTCACCTCTTGAGAATGGGTCATGCAGAAACAGCCCTATGCGAGTTTGGCGTAGAAAATCAGTCTCCTTAGCACATTCTCCAAACATGTCCATACAGAGAAGCAGTCCGCTGGCAGTTCTGACCAGAAGAGACGCCCCTGTACACCAAACTCTGAAAACATGCTGCCGAGCTCTTGACAGCTTACTTATTGGCAGCCAGAACAATATAAGATTTAAAGACGGCCATCAAGAAATTGAACGTTGCAGAAGAAGATGGAAGTGGTGATCTCGTGGTGGACATGTGGAAACTAAGTATTTTGATAACACTGTTTTGGTTGTTAGGAACCATGAAACTTTATTATGCATTTCATATTTACACATTTCTAGACGAAAATAAATGAAAGGAAAAGGGGAGACCTTACCACACACGCCTTACGCTAGGTATAATATCACCTAAAAAACCAGCCAGTTAAAAATAGTTACAATTAAATTGATGGGTCACATTGAAATTAATGAAATGATCACTAATTTTTATGCTCAATATGCATACTTAAAAAAAAGAAGAAAACTGGCAACAAAAAATATTTAAACAAAGGAGTATGACAAAAGCAATTTTTATGATCATTTTGCGTTCCTTTGCGTACTGGCAAAATGGGGGTAGGGCAGCAAATTCAGTCACTGTGGCCTCTAAATGCATCACAGCATCATAAAATCAGGTTGGGAGTAACTGTGGTACTTTATCCTAACCAATAAAACCTAACAAAGACCTATCAGTTGTATACAAAATTTCTGATGGCATCGGAAACAACGTACGTTTCCCAATTCGGCAATTTTAAATGGGAAAAAAGCTATCATTCACCATGAACATACCGTAAAGGATGCCGACTTTAGTTATTTTCTTGCACTTTATACTCACATTATTGAAACTTAATAGGTAAAGAGAGGTCGAAATAAACTGGAATAACTTTAGTAATTTTTAAAAATTAATTTTGTGTATTTTTAAAACTTGGGGGTAGGGATACAAAATCAACCACTGTGGCTCTCACAGTGATCACAGCATCACCTAGTTAAGTTTATAATAATTGTGACATCCTGTTTTAATGATGTAAGCCTTAAAATGGACTGTCAGTGCTATAGAAAATGTCTGAAGGCATATGACACATTATTTTTGTCTTTTTTTGCGATTTCGTGGAAATGGCCGTTTACTAGGTGCACAAATACCTTCACTGTGAGCCAGAGATTCAATATGTTTTCATTATGTATTTTGCAGAGGATGAAAAAGGTGTGCCTTAACATAATAATGCCTGATTTGGGCTTCTGGAATGAGTTCTGATTTATTTAGAGAAAATGTTTCTCAACCTCATTTTAGCATGTGCGAAAAGCGTGAATGGGGGTACCCTTGCGCCATCGGCTATATCTCTGGTGTGTTCCTAAGGATTTTCGGGGAACATGGATTAAATATCTCAGGACACACTAAGGTACATTTTAAAACCTATCTTATTGAGTACTGGGGGGGAGGGGGGGGGGGGGTGCACGGTAGATCTGGCTAGCTTATGGACTAATACATCACCTGCAGTAATGTGTCATCATCCACTGACTTGCTTGCTCACAGGCGACAAGCTATTCTGGCACTACCCTTGAACTGTAATGGTCGATACGTCAACTGCCATGGCCTGTTCACAAACGCCAAGCTATTCTGGCACCACCCTGTAGTGAACTGTCATGGTAGATCTATGCATACCTTGTTGTAATGTGTTAGACTGAAAGGGTTTATAACACATTTAACCCCATGGCCGCATTTTCTGAAAATTTTGGAAGGTGTCACCTAACGACTATGTACCAATTGCAGGAGATGGATCGACCATGATAATTCAAGGGTAGTACCAGATTAGCTTGGTGCCTGATGGCGCCAAGCTAATCTGGCACTTCCGTTGAATTATCATGGTCGATCCATCCCCTGCTGTAGTGCGTCATGAGTAAATGAGTTGAGCGTGTTCGAACCTCTTCACAGTTTTCCGCAACCTTGTTGTAGCCTGGTTTGCACACGCAGTCCAAATCTGCGTTACACACTCCTCCGCCTCCGAAGCCGCAGGAATCCCCTCTTGTCAAACAGTTGGCCATAAAATCTATTACCTCCCCAGCGGCATCAGAAAACGGAACGGCAATACTTAAAATCACCGCCACCAAGCCGAATAGACAAGCAAAACGGTGCATTTCTCCTTTTAGAAAAAAAGTTTCCACGCAAGTGGTGTTTTTAAGTGACCAGTCTTCTTCGCTTCTTCGATGTTCAACCTATGACGGTGATAATGACAAAATTGTTTCAGTGCCGATACAGGTTTTCTACGGCAGTGACGCAGTTTTAGTTTTGCGTCATTTTCGTCAATAATTCTGTCCACAAGAAGGGGACGCCAGCACGATAGCATCCTGTTAAAAGCAGGGCAATCACTCCCTCGTCGCGACGGGGGGGGGGGGGGGGGGGGGGGGGGGGGGGTGTTAACACATAGTCTGATACTATTTAACCCATGTAACCCAACGGCGGCATTTCCCAATTTTTGGAGGTGTCACCTAATGATTGTGCATCAGTTGCTGGAGTTGGGTTGACAATGATAATTCAAGGGTAGTGCCAGATTAGCTTGGCGCCTGATGGCGCCAAGCTAATCTGGCAATACCCTTGAATTATCATTTTTGATCTATCTCCTGCTGCGCGCTGGAGCTATATGGGAAGAAATTAGGCCCCCACCCCCACCCCGGGGCCACCCTCCTTACACACAGTTATTTGTGAATAACCTTTATTCCGTTTTGCCACTTTTACAATAATTTATGAGTATGTTTCGCATTCGTACGTCCCCTCACCCCCCCCCCCCCCCTTCCCGCCAAAACAAAAGAATTAAATAATAACATAGAATAAAATTAAAAAAAAAAGATTAATAATAATAATAATAATAATAATAATAATAATAATAATAATAATAATAATAATAATAAAGTAAAAATATAACAAAAAGTAAATAAAATAATAAAAATAAATAATTAAAAAGATGACAAAGCCTTGATGAATAAACTGTATGACTGATCCAAAAGTTTTATTAAAACTATATTCTGTCAAAATATAAGCATTTATCGTATATTTATCGACCTGTTGTGACTTTTGAACTTTCCGAGGGGTCATCCAAATTAGAATGCATAGAAGGTCCTGCCATCAGGTATCTCTTTACCAAGTTGGAGTTTGAAGATGAAAATAATATCTGAGAAAAAAAAAAATCTTGGTGAAAATATAGCTATATTATAACCTCAGTGGTTGATCCAGGGGGAGGGGGGGGGGGCGGGGCGAGGGGGGTAGGGGGCACATGCCCCCCACCCTCCTCCCCGTCAGCCCTGAGACATTCTTTTTTACTATTATTCTTTTTTATGTACGTGTATTACAGTGTATTATTTCGCACAGGTCCTTAGGGGATCTGTGAGTGGGTCCAGTATGTTCTAGGTACTAGTCAAATGCCCCCATTCGGCAACGCTGGTCAGGTCAGAGTACTTGAGTCAGACATAGTGTCATGTGCCCTTGTAATCATAGGGGCTCATGAAAAGATGTACCGTTTTGTTGTGCGATACAATCCTCATTGCATTCTTGAACTGAGGCAGCCACCAGCTGTGGGAAAGTATTCAATCACTTCGCAACCAAGTCCCTCAGCCAGCCATAGAGTCTTGCGCCCCTTCAGTCACAGGGGCTCATAGAAACCAATAGCTCTTTCTATGCGATACTATCCAGACGAGGCAGCTGTCAAGGTTTAAGTCTACGATTGTGGACACCCCCAAGAAGTCAATAGTCCAGTCAGAAAAGAGGGAAATTAGCTGTGCTCTCTCCCTGGGGGAATGCAATCTGCTGCCGGGTGGCCTGTTATGGTAACCTTTTTGATCGCACCAAGATAGAGTCGTTTGACTGTAGTGATCTACTTGCATAGGTGACTGCTAATCCCCTAATCCCTTCACGACGAACTGCACAGGGGGTCGTCTGTCTCATTCAGATTGCGTACTTTGTACTGTGACGTAGTGTTAATGGATATGCGTCATTGCCCATCTGAGCATCACTGTTGTCATTGACACTTGTCATGCCACCAGAGGTTTCAGGTGTGTTGATTTGTGAACCCTTTAACCCATTTAGCCCCGAGTCTCTACAACGGGAGATTGATTGACTATGATAATTCAAGGGTAGTGCCAGATTAGCTTGGCGCCTTCAGGCGCCAAGATAATCTGGCACTACCTTGAATTATCATGGTCAAGCCATCTTCTGCAACTGTTACATAGTCAACACCTCCAACACCTCCAAAATTTGAGAAATAGGATCTTGGGGCTAAAAGGGTTAAGCAATCGTCATTCAGTGTAAGAGGTATATATCATAAAAGATCATGACTCCTTGTATGATCTGCTCCTGTGTTCTTCATATGGAGGAAGTTATTGGATGTATTGAGCAGTATCATGATTGTGTGTGTGTTTTTTTTTGTTTTTGTTTTTGTTTTGTTTTTTCTTTCCCCACAAATTAATGGCTTGTCAGTGTAGTGTGTGGCTGTGTCGTTCCTCAAATGGAAGAGATAATTGGGAGTATATTGTTGTCGACAAACACATCATGGCTGATCATGCAGAAACTCCAAGTACAACATTTTTTTATCAGAAAATTAACACCATAATAAAAGAATCGGAAGTACCCGTTTCCATCTTCTGTTGTTAGGAAGGTTGGGTGGAGGCGGGGAGGAGGACAAGTGTGTTAGGACGTGATCAGACCTCATTAAGAAAATGTGCTAACAGCCGTGGTGTGTCCGCCCTGAGATTTGCAACAACAAAAAAGTTTCAGCTCTGAAACTATACGTATGTCTGGGGGAAAAAACCCGACAAAGAAGAAAATGCTTAGGAAGAATAATTAAAACACAATAGTATATTTGTAAAGAAATTTCGAAAAATGAAAGAAACACGCTAAGAAAGAACAATTTTGTCACAAACAAGTTGTACTTGACTTTTCTAAGCGTGTTTCTTTCTTTGTTTGGAATTTCTTTGCATTATACGCGCTTACCAGACACAATTTTGGTTCTGGATTTAGTATACTTGTATGTTCCTTTAGATTTGTGTCCTAAAAATGACGCAGTTCGAAAAACATGGACATCGGGGGTAGGGGGTGGTGGGTGGGTGTGGGGGAATGGGGGGAGGTGCGGTCGGTTGTGCCTCCCCGTCCAGGCACCCTCTGGATCCGCCCCTGAACCTATTTCTCGACCTCTTGTGATCCTTGACCTTTTCGAGAGTCAGCCAAGTTAGCATGCACTGAAAGTTCTTACCAGCATGTTTGACTTTGTGTCTGTGTGTGTGCGCACTCAATCGCGTTTATATTTATTCTGCGCGTGTCGATCTATTTTAGCTGTTTCTCGTACTCGTAATTCTAGAGCGAAGCTGCGTCATTGTCAGGTTATTTAAATGGGTTAAACAGACAGGTCGTTAACGCATTCGCAGACAGTCGCATCCGGATGCGGCTTGCTTCGAATGAGTTAACTTTGTCCTTTCTGCCGCCGTTGATCACACTGAAGTTGTTCAGCCGGCCGGCTTGTCGGCCTCTTGAGACGACACGGCAAGGGGAAGCACTCGAAGCTGAACAAACACGACAAGGAACAGTTTGTTCCCTTTTCCCAGGGCTGGTATGGTGTAGGCCGTTTGACATCAGAGCGCACGTTTTTTGCCCCCAAATATCTCAGCAAAGGAACTATTTTCTTTACCACCTTAAGAACATATGTCTTTTAGTGCTAACTGATCTAATATGGACTATTTTTACTTAACTCCTACCATTTGTCGATTTTGCTGTACCAAAAATGAAAAGACAAGAACTGTCAAGTCATTTTCAATAATAATAATAATAATTACGGTATTTATAACGCGCTTATCTTATAATAATTATAACTCTAAGCGCGCACTCACAACTCGCGCACGCAATCGCACGCTTTAGACAACGACTCACGAACCACAAATAGTAAAAAACATCACGAAAGTCTGCTTAGGGTGGGGAGTGTGGTAGTATAGTGCTAGAACTGTTGAAAGAGGTGAGTTTTGAGGGCAGACTGGAAGGAGGAGAGAGAGTGTTTCTGACGGAGAGAGAGTGGGAGAGTGTTCCAGATGGATGGACCGTATACTGAGAAGGAGCGGGGGCCGAAAGTGCTGAGTTTAGTGCGGGGGATGTGGAGGCGGAGAGAGTCGGAGGCGGAGCGGAGGGAGCGGGGAGGAGTGTAGGGGTGAAGTAAGTTTGAGAGATAGGCGGGAGCACAGTTGTTCAGGGATTTGTAGCAGAGAGACAGGATCTTGTATTGGATGCGTTGGGGGATGGGAAGCCAGTGGAGGAGTTTGAGCAGGGGAGTGATGTGGTCGGATTTTTTCTTTCTGAGGACGAGGCGGGCAGCATTGTTCTGGACGCGCTGGAGAGTGAAAGTGGTGGAGTGAGGGAGGCCGGAAAGGAGAGAGTTGCAGTAGTCGATGCGAGATAGGATGAGAGAGACAGCAAGTTTGGTCGCAGCTTCGGTAGTGAGGTATTTTCTGATCTGACCGATGCGGCGGAGGTGGAAGTAGCATGCCTGGGCCGTGGCGGAAACAAAGCTGGTCATGGAAAGAGAGGAATCGAGGATAACGCCGAGGTTTTTGGCCGAGTCAGAGAGGGAGATGGGGGTGCTGTCGAGTTGAAGGTGGAGGGAGGGAGGGAGCTGGGAAAGTTTCTAGCGAGTGCCTACCAGCATGGCTTCCGTTTTGTCGTCATTCAGTTTAAGCTTGTTTGCTGTCATCCAGTTTTTTTTACGTCTTCGTAGCAGTCAGCCGTGCGAGTCAGTAGTGACTAAGTGTTGTCGAGTTTGTCTTTGTCTAGTAGTTGCGAGTCGTCAGCGTAGAGGTGGTGGTGTATGTGGTGAGACTGGATGATGTTGGACAGGGGAGATGTGTAGAGTGTGAAAAGGACCGGGCCCAAGACGGACCCCTGTGGAACTCCGCAGGAGAGCGTGACTGGGTTGGAGGAGACGCCGTCGATGGTGACGGACTGCTGTCTGTCGGAGAGGTAGGAGAGATACCAGGAGTGAGCAGAGTCAGTGATGCCAAAGGAATGGTGAAGGCGGTGGAGGAGGATAGAGTGGTCTATAGTGTCGAAGGCGGCAGAGAGGTCGAGTAGGGTAAGAAGGGAGATGTTGCCCGAGTCGGTGGAGAGAAGCAGGTCGTTTAAGATATGTAGAAGGGCTGTTTCAGTGCTGTGATGTTTGCGATAGGCAGACTGGAAGGGACTCAGGAGGTTGTTGTCGGCGAGGTGGAGGTTGAGCTGGTTGAGAACGACCTTCTCAAGAAGCTTGGACAGGAAAGATAGATTGGAGACTGGGCGATAGTTTTTGAGTTCGTTCGGGTCGAGGTTGTGTTTTTTTAGGAGAGGACGGACGATGGGCGGACTTGAAGATATCAGGGACGGAGCCGTTCTTTAGAGATGTGTTGATGATGTCGGTAATGAATGGCAGAAGTTTTGGAAGGCCGTCCTGGTAGAGAGAAGCTGGGAGAGGGTCTAGTTCACAGGTTTTGAGAGACATGGACTTTATGGTCTTGAGGACTTCATCCTGAGAGACGGGCTGGAAGGACGAGAGGGGGGTGCCGGAAAAGGGGGTGTCGGGAGGGCAAGGCGGAGAAGGAAGAGTGTCGAGTGTGTTGCGCAGAGTTTGGATTTTGTCGGAAAAATAGGTGGAAAAAGCGGACGGGAGTTCTTCTTTGCTGTATGTGTTGGGGAGAGGAGAGTCTTTAGAAATGCCTAGGAGTGAGTTCATGGTGGCGTAGAGGGTTTTGGAAGAAGTGGATTCCAGGATTTTGTTTTGAAGGTGTTTACGTTTGGAGTCGGAGATCATTCTGCAGACTTTGGATCTAGTTGTTTGGAAGATCTGTCTGTGAACGGTGAGGTCAGATACCCTAAATAGAGCCCTTGCAGATTGCAATATCGAGGACAAGCAGCATGCAGACTTCATGTATACCTGTGCTGCTTCAGGTTTTAAAACTTGGCCAATTCACGTGAAAATGGATCTTTCTCATACTGTGCCATAAGTCTCTTACTATAATAGACATATGACTGGGCTTAATATATCTGGGGCATATGGTGGAAGCTGTAAACAGTATCATAGTTTCAGAGAAAACTTTTTTTTTTTTTTTTTTTTTTTTTTTTTTTTTGGGGGGGGGGGGGGGGAGAGATTTAAAAAAAAATGGTTGTTTGTGACCTGTTTCCTGATCTCTTGCAACCCTTGAACTTTCCGAGGGTCATCCAAATTAGTAGTCATAAGAAGGTCTTACCAACAGGTATCTCTGTTTAGGTTTGAAGTTGTAGACAGCATTTCAGAATTTTTTTTTATTTTTTAATTTTTTATTTATTTATTTATTTATTTTTTTTTTTTTTGGGGGGGGGGGGGTAAAAATATGGCTATTGTTTTACCCATTTCCTGGTCTTATATGGTCTTTCCGAGGGGTTATCCAAATGACTAATGTGTATGCATTAAGGGTTCTTACTGTCAGGTCCTTAGGTATCTTTGTACCATGTTTGGAGAATAGTATTTGAGGAAAAAAAAAGGTTGGTCAAAACATGACTATATTTTACCGATTTTCTGCTGCCCAGTGACCTTGAACTTTTAGTGAGGTCATTAAAATTGAAATTGTTAGATAGATCTTGCCACAAAGTGCCGTTAGGCCAAGTTTGAAGACTATGACTTGAATAGTCTCTGAGAAAATGCCAGCGTTCACGTTCACTACGGACGATGGACTGACGAAAGCGGACGGACGACACGCCGACGACCGACGACCACTGGCCCAAAACATAGACTCGCTTTTGCTATGGCACGCGAGCCAAAATCACCCGGGGTGAAAATGTTGGTCTGTGGCATCGCTTATCCCTGACAGATCTGTTATTTTAAACTCACGCGCTAAAGAAAATTCGACACTTGGTGTCTGCGTTACAGAATAATGCATTTGTCCTACGATTACTGGTAATGATATACTGAGGAGCGAAAGAAATGCGACATGTTTGGAATGATTCCAAAACTGTCGCATTTCTTTTTGCTACTACTAATAATAAGGAAAAATAATCCTTAACTCATTCGAGACGTGCCGCCTCCGGATACGCGGCATACGCAGTATCCGGAGGCGGCACGTCTCAATGAGTTAACGATTCATCGTTTGCGTCAGAAAGGCCAGTCGATCCATATGAAAACAAAATAGATCACGCTACCCGCACACTGCGTCCTCGCTGTTTAATCTTACGGAGTTTGGATTGTCGCAGTTGTGGGGGCTGATCGTGACCTATGCCTCATGCTGACACAGCGTTGCATCCATTTTCAATGGACAGTTAGGACGATCTGTGGTGCTGAATCGACAAGGATAGCCATTGGGGAGTGAAACGGTTGCTACGAGGCCTCACCTCATTTTGTCGTCTTGCTTGTCAATATAAGGCATTATAGCCGGGTACCGTTTGCGGGAGTACTCCCCAGATAGACCTACCTGAAGAGTGCGCCACATGTACACTTCTATTCAAATAAGATGATTAGCAAGTAGCACCACTTCAAGTAGTTGAAACCCTATTCAAATGAAATCTATGCTTAGCGGATAGAGCCACTCGGAGAGTACTAGTCAAATGAGATGCTTAGCATCTCATTTGAATAGAAGTGTATTTTTGGTGTACTCCCCCAGTGGGTCCTTCAGTTAAGCACTCCCTCAAACGGTGAGTCAGGGATGTTTCTGCTATATAAAGCAAAAGAAACCAGAAGTAGCAAAGGCAGTAAAGGCCAGCATCATGTCAAAGGTGATCCCGCTTGTTCCACCCGCTGTTGCATGGCTAATTGGAGCCATCGACACGCACATGGCTACCTGTCCTTCCAAGGGGGCAGGGTCTCGCTCATAACCTGTATTGCACATGCAGTGCAAGATTCTGTCTCCACGCTTGCTCTTGCAGAGTCCGTTTTGACATACGCTGAGTATGGTTTCACACGTTTCGTCTGAGAACTCCATGCCGTCCACAGGCACGCACCGGTCGTCTTTGGCGTAGAAAGCAGGATCGCAGAAACAGTTTTCAAACTGATCCTGACGCCCGTTGCTGCAGACGCACGCTCCGCCTCCGCAGTCTCCTAATGCAGGCGAGAGGACGGTTGAGACGCATTCACCATTCTGCACGAAATGACTGGGGAGACATGCGCACACGCCGACATAGCCGGTGGCCGGTTGTTCCAGGCACACGCCTTTGTCGTTGCTACATTTGCGCTGGCCCCCGCATGTGCCATTCATTTGAAAGAAGTTGGTTCGGCAGTACATCCTGGAGTCTTGGGCGAAATCTGGCGGACATACACATTGACCTTTGGCGTTGCACGTGCCGTTAGCGCCGCCACACTTGATGGATTCAGGGCACCGGTCGCTGAGCGGGAGGAACACAGCCTGTGCACAAATTTAAAATCAAATGAGTACACTGCCAATTGTGCTGACGTCGGCTGCCGTTGCCCGCGCACAGCTGTGACGACTGAGTTTATTTAACTCATTCTACCCCAACACCGAAATCCTTAAATTTTGCCGTTGTCCTCTGAAGACTGCGTTGCAGTGCAGGACACAGATCGACCATGATAGTTCAAGGGTGATGCCAGAATAGCTTGGCGCCCATAGGCGCCAAGCTATTCTGGCATCACCCTTGAACTATCATGGTCGATCCTTATCTTGCTGTGGTGTGTCTGGGGTAGAATGAGTTAAAGTTAAACGTTCCCCGCTAAAATTAGTTGAATATTAGTTGAATATTCGGCGATCTGTAACTGTTGGCCACTGAAGGGCCGGGTTAACAAATTAATTTCTAAGTACACAAATAAACATGAAAGATAGTCTGCTTGCTAGCTGACATTGTTCAGTTTTCTTTGTAAACTGCTGTTATTTACTAAAATAGTTAAAGGCTGTTAAAATCATATATACTCCGAAGTTAGAAATATACGTAGCTCACTGTTTGTCTTCTTACCCTATCACTGCCGAGAAAACCTGAACACTGTCCAACTGCATTAGGCAGACCTTCATGAGATCTTAGGTCGAGGCTTCAGTGGTTTTGTTGGTTTTTTTGTTGTTGTTTTTTTTTTTTTGATGGGGTGGGGGTGGTGGCTCTAGTACTGAGGCTCCGATTTCAATCATCTAATGTCAGTGACACATAAACTTAGCTGAAGAGATGGTGGTGCCATGAAGCGACGTAAATGCTTTCTTGTTAACATGTGTGTCGCCATCATGTGGACGAGATAGCAGAAGTATAGAAGGCAGGCCAGAACATTATTTTCAGGTTTCTAAAATGCGAACTACAGGCACTGGATCAGTTATAGTTATCCATCTCCGAAGTACTAGGCTTTCACACGTAGGATTAAATCTGGGTGCTTATCCAAGCACCCAAATTTAATCCATTTGTGAAAGCTTATCTCTTCGGAGATAAACAGAACGTTTAATCTGTCGGTTTGTGGCTGTCTCCGCTGTTTCAGTATGAAACATCCGGCGTCTCGTCAAAACAAAAATGGTCGCTCCAAAGTACATTGGCACTTTCCATCATCACTCTTACCATCAGTGTGCAAACTACACAACAGACAGAAACTGTAAAACAACAGAGACACTGTTCGGGAAGGGAACACATTGCTAGTATATCTTGATCATCATAGTCTAAGAATCTCAGTAGCATTAGTAATGTTTGGTATGATTTGAAAAACAAGATAAAAATTAGCGTACTGTGTGCATTAGCTGTTTCCAGTCTGGCGTATCGCTACTTGTAATCCAGTGCCTGTGGTGTTCTTTAGGACACATTTTTTTCTACATTCCCGGACGGTTTCTAAAAGTACTGATATTAAATTACCATTTTGTCTCCTATGCGCAAATTTAAAAATAGGAGAACATTTCAAACATTGGTTACCCCAACAAACCAAAAAAAAACAGCCACAAAAACAAACAAACTTGACACTCGCCGCCATTGAAAAACGTGACTCACTTACTGCTAAAGGCATTACATGAGACACGCATTTGCGCACATATGCAGATCCATATGCATGCAGTTTCAGGTCGTCGCCAGAATTACGCCAAGAATCAAGCTATTGTGGCACTACCCTGGAACTGCAATGGTCAGCACGTCACATGCTTTAATGTGTAAGGGCGACCTAGCCTGTTCACAGGCGCCAAGCTAAGCTATTTTGGCACCACCCTTGATCTTACATGGTAGATACGTCAACTGCTATAATGCGTCATGGCCGACTGACTAGCCTGGTCACAGGTGCCAAGCTATTCTGGCACCAACCTTGAACTGTAATGGTCCATTCGTCAAGTAACTGTCATGTAGCAGGGCCTGTTGACAGGTGCCAAGCTAATCTGGAACCACCCATAAACTGTAATGGTCGATACGTAAACTGTAATGTGTCGTTGCATGTTGACAGGCGCCAAGGTGTTCTGGCACCACCCTTAACTTATTCAGCCCGACGGCCGTATTTCCTAAATTTTAGAGGCGTCATCTAATGACAGTATGCACCAGTTGCAGGAGATGGATGGACCATGATCATTCAAGGGCAGTGCCAGATTAGCTTGGCGCCGACAGGCGCCAAGCTAATCTGGCACTACCCTTGAATTATCATGGTCGATCCATCTCCCTCTGTAGTGTGTCAGGGCTGAATGGGTTAGAATGTAATGGTCCATAAACTGTCATGTGTCGCGGCCTGTCAACAATCGCCAAGCTATTCTGGCACCACCCTTGAGTGAATTGTCATGGTGGATACCATAACGTGTAACGTGGTAACGTGTTAATGTGAAAAAAATTATTAGATCATTTGCGGCTCACCGTACGCGGCATAAAGCCGCGTATCCGAATGCGGCAAGCCGCAAATGAGTTAAGCGTTTGTTTTTAACCTGTTCACAGCTGTCTCTATACAAGTTGAAGCCTTCTTTGCACACGCATTCCAGGTGTGCATTACACGCTGCAGCGGAGCCGCAGCTGTCACCTTCTCTACTACAATTGCGCTGGGCCTTTACTAGCTCCCCAGCGGCGTCAGAAAAGGGAATGGCAAGAACTACAATCACCACCACGAAGCCGACTCCTTGCAGAGAAGCAAAACCACGCATTTCTCCCCACGCAAGTGTTCTCGGCCAGTGTCCATTTTCTCAACGTGCAACGATACTGACAACAATGTTTCAGCGGAGGCACAATTACGACTGACAATGACGCAGTTTTAGTTTTGCGTCATATTGGTCCATCAATTATGTGCACAAAAATGGGACGCAAGAATGTTGGGTCCCGGCAACTTCAGCGTCGACCCTACCTCTGCCAGAGTGACATAATTTGCTTGGCTTGACTTCGCGAACGAATATTCTATAGGGGGTTGCCTACGACGTCTGCAGGCATGCTCGTGGCTGCGGAGGCCAATCCGGGACAGGCAGGTTCGACCGCAGTGGCTGCAGGGGGAGGTCTGGCCAGGGTTCTGAGTTGCGGCATCTCTGTTGTTTTTTTTTTCCTTCTCCTGAGCCGCTTGTCCTTAAGGCTAGCTCTGCGAGAGTCCTCAAAGGAGACGGCTGCCTTGTAAATGGTGGAGCGCCAGGTGTCGCGGTCCGCAGCAAGCGAAGACCACTGGCGGTGGTCGATTTGGCAGGCACTAAGTGACTTCTTGAGACAGTCTTTGTATCTCTTCTTTGGTGCCCCTCTGTCTCGGTGTCCAGTGGCGAGCTCGCCGAATAGGGTGATCTTGGGTAGGCGATGATCCTCCATCCTGAAGACGTGCCCTGCCCAGCGGAGCTGTGTCCGCAGCTGCAATGCCTCGATGCTCACAGTTTCTGCCTGTTCAAGGACCTTTACGTTGGTGACATAGTCAATCCAGTAAATGCCGAGGATGGTGCGCAGGCAGCGCTGGTGGAAGCGTTCGAGGAGTCGTAGTTGGCTGCGGTAGAGGGCCCAGGACTTGGAACCATACAGCAGGGTGGTGAGGACGACAGCTCTGTACACGCTGATCTTGGTGCCTGTTTTCAGCTGTTGATTGTGCCACACCCGCTTGAATAGTCGCCCGAAAGCGCTGTTCGCTTTTGCTAGGATGCTGTCCAGCTCCTTGGCCAGCTTGGCGTCTGACGTGATGATGCAGCCAAGATAGGTAAACTGGCGCACTGACTTCAGTTCAGACTCGCCGATGGTGATGTGGGGAGGGCGATGCTCTTTCTTTGATGTCGGCTGATGGAGGACCTCTGTCTTTTTCAGACTGACCTCGAGTCCAAAGAGCTGGGCAGCCTCTGCGAAGCAGGACGTGATGCTCTCTCTGTGTGTGCAACGAGGGTAGCGTCATCAGCAAAGAGCAGCTCACAAATCAGTCGGTCTAGGGTTTTGGTGTTGGCCTGCAGTCGTCTGAGGTTGAACAGGCTGCCATCGAGACGATACCTGATGTACACTGCGTCGACACCGCCGAGGTCCACTGTGGCCTGCTTCAACATCATGCTAAAACAGATGGTGAAGAGGGTCGGTGCCAGCACGCAGCTCTGCTTCACACCGTTGAGAATAGGGAATGGTTCTGAGAGGTCATTGTTGAGTCTGACCTGGCCTTGCTGGTCATCGTGTAGCTAGACGATCATGCTGAGGAACTTTGGGGGACAGCCAAGTCGCTCCAGGATCTGCCACATGCTTTGTCTGCTCACAGTGTCGAACGCTTTTGTGAGGTCGACAAACGTTACGTACAGCCCTTTGTTCTGCTTGCGGCACTTCTCCTGAAGCTGTCTCAGCACAAAGACCATGTCGGTGGTGTCCTGTTGGCTCTCTGAAGCCACACTGGCCCTCTGGGAGGTGATCTTCAGCGATGGCAGGTACCAGCCGATTCAGGAGCAGCCTTGCGAATGTTTTTTTTCCGGCAATGGACAGCAGGGTAATTCTACGATAGTTGGAGTAGGCAGACTTCTCTCCTTTGTTCTTGTACAGGGTGATGACGACTGCATCACGGAGATCCTTTGGAAGTGTTCCTTTCTCACAGCAGCAGAGAAAGAGGTCGTGGAGCTTGTCGTGCAGTGCTGGGCCTCCATGTTTCCAGATATCTGGCGGGATTCCGTCAATGCCTGCTGCATTGCCACTCTTGAGCTGGTGGATGCTTCTGAGGGTCTCTTCAGTGGTGGGCGGTTCGTCCAATTCAACCTTTACTGGGAGGTGTGGGATTTGGAGGATGACTGCTTCTTGAACAGTGCGCTCGGCGCTGAAGAGGTTCTGAAAGTATTCCGACCAGCGGTTCAAGATGGAGGTATTATCTGTGAGGAGTGCGTGTCCATCAGCGCTTCGCAGGGGACTGTACCAGGTGCCAGGGGCCATACACTGCTTTCAGTGCTTCGTAGAAGCCCCTGCAGTCACCGTTGTCAGCGCAAAGCTGGGTCCTCTGTGAAGTAGTGTTGGTGATAACAAGTTCCTGTTCTGTACAGAACTCCAACATTAGGCGGCCATTGTCATTGCAGTTCCCGACGCATGCTTGCCGAGGACTCCTTTCCAGGTTTCAGAGAAAACCTTCCCCGGAGACACGGGGGCTTTGATGTCAGGGTTTTCCTCCCTTAGCCTTTCCGCAGCCAAGCTGCCAGACCTGCAAGGCAGCAGGACAATGATTTATTTTCGAGATTCTCTTCTCTAGATTCGCCGCGTTTAGCCTGGGGGCTCGTGCTGCCCAGATTTTGAGATCACCTCGGAGAGGATGTGACCAGGGACCACGCAAGGCCGGTCTTGGGATAGAGGGATGCTACGCTAGTCCGGAGGGATTACACACGAGGGTGCCTCACGAAGGCCAAGAGACCCTAGACTAGGGTGATTCCGGGGAGGCGCTGTAAGAGTTCCCCACTACCCGCACCACCAACGCAACTCGTCCCCTGGGGCCCCCACCCTTTGAGTCAGGCATAGACCCCTTGACCCCCAGAGTGACATAAAAAATAGTAAGGTATATTAACTTTTCAGCTTTAATTACTAAAAGTTCTCAGAATGGGTATTATAATGGTTATATCAGCAAACGACAGTATCGTGTTATAACGGGGCAACCACTCTTCATCCTGTTGCACAGGGCCTAGAACTCCTTGTCACTTTTGTATTTCAGCATCATTGAGTCTGTTTTGTCATTCTGCACGAACTGTTTCTTCACCGCATTGTCTGCAGCAAACAAAAACGTGCTGCATCGCGTTACCAAGACGGCCGCCAAAATCATCGGCTTACCTACCAACAGCCTCCTACAACTAACTGAGAGCGCTTGCTAGGTAAGCACGTGCAATCCTGAGTGACCCCAGCCACCCACTTCACTCGCATTTTAAACTCCTTCCCTCCAAAAGACGCTATCGCTGCCCGAAATGTAACAGGAACAAATTTCAAACTCTCTTTCATTCCGCAGGCAATACAGTTGTTGAACAAGTCTAAACTGTACCGCCCTCCCAGCCCCCAGGATTGCACGTGACTTTACAGCTGAGCAGACTCACACCTACTGACCTACAGTTCCCTTTGGGGGCAGAACACGGTAGTTCAAACATAGTTACGCTGGACTTGCCGTGTTTTGCCTTCAGAGGGCTGTACTGCCAAAAACTAAGTTTGTGAGTCTGTGCGTGTGTCTGTGCGTGTCTGTATGATGTTAGGATCAAAATGTACTATTTTATATTTTGGTTTAATCGGGGATTTAGTGATGTTGTTTGTTTGATGTGTAAATTAAAATACGCTCGGCAGGCAAAGACAAATCCTTTAACGGACAATAAATTTCTTGAATCTTGAATCTTGAACAGAATGATCACTCTTCGTTCCAACGAGGGAGGTATCGCGGTCTAACACTCAAACAACACACACACACGCACACACACACACACACACACACACACACACACACACACACACACACACACACACACACACACACACACACACACACACACACAAAACAACCAAAAAACAACACAACACAAACAAACAAAAAAAATCAGTTTTGATTCATTTAGGTGTATGTTTCGCCTTCGCACGTCCCACCCCCCTCTTCCTCCCGCCCTCCCCCTACCACCACCACCAACTCACCCCGGCATAACCACGTTATGCATGGTTGCTCATATGACTTGTTATACTTCGTTGGAGCAAATAACTTTGAAGGTGATTTCAAGACACCCCTAAGAAGAAAAGATGATTACCAACTTCTGACCTAATACATTTTAATGTTCCTTTAATCCTGCCATCAATTGTTTAGAAACTGCCCGCAGGAATTTTGAAACATGACCTATTTAACCCATTCAGCCCTGACGCACAACAGCAGGAGATGGGTCGACCATGATAATTCAAGGGTAGTGTCTGTCGGCGCCAAGCTAATCTGGCACTGCCCTTGACTTATCATGGTCGATCCATCTCCTGAAACAGATGCATAGTCATTAGATGACGCCTCCAAAATGTGGGAAATACGGCCGCCTGGCTGAATGAGTTAAATCTGCTAAAATATGCCCTGATCGAGCCCAACTCAGAAACACTGACACATAATTTATTCCAGTAAACTTCGCGCTCTCCAAATTGAACGTTCGATAGCGTAGTCTTGCAAAACGTTTGACCCTTGAATAGACTGTCGAGAAGAACCCAACGGAGAAAGAAACACGCTTAGAAATGACAGATATAACACAATGTATTAACTCATTCAGCCCTGATACACCGCAGCAAGACATGGATCGAGCATGATAGTTCAAGAGTGGTGCCAGAATCGCTTGGCGCCCATAGGCGCCAAGCTATTCTGGCACCACCCTTGAACTATCATGTTCGATCAGTCTCTAGAATTGTAATACAGTCCTTCAGAGGGCAACTTCAAAATCTGGGGATTTCGGTGGGTAGAATGTGTTAATACTAAGTGGAGTTGCCACTTTACATCTTCTCACTCACAAGGTAAGTAGCGACTGTAATGTGCACTTGTTCGTCTATTTTGTAAACCCGAAATATTGATAAATTGTGCTGTAACTGTCATTTCTAAGCGTGCTTCCTTCTCCTTTGGGGTCTTCTCTGCATTTTAAACACTTGGCAGTCACCTTTTGGGTCTGGATTTGATACAGCCTGTAATAGTTTCAGCTTCAGTGATGCAGGTCAGTGGTCACAGAGGTCAGAACAGGGTGTATATTTCAACTTTTAAGTAGGTCATTTCCGTGATCCCCCTTTGGGTTTGAAGTCAACTAAACTTCAAATAAATTAGGACCACGTTTCCTGATCACTTTTTGTTCTTAATCCCTTGTCCTGAAATATGTCTTGTTGAAAAATTATTTGTAGAAGAAAACACACGAGGCTAACTTTGGTATACTGACAAAATCAATAGACTATTATGCCTTTACCGGAGTATAAGTGGACATAGTTCAAGGGTGGTGCCAGAATAGGTCAAGCTATTCTGGCACCACCCTTGAAAAGTATGCAACGCCTATGGGAAACGTCAACGCTTTATGTCGCAAGCGACACTCATTGAACAGGTATTTTCCAAGCGTCTTAAGACAGGGTGTCGAGAGCGCACAGACAGACATATTGACAACAGAAGCGCAAGAGCCAGACACGCAGAAATCTTTAACGTCATAAAAACGTTATACAAACAAAACCTATATACTAAAACGATAATGCAACTGTTTGACTCTCTAGTGGTCCCTGTCGCAACATATGCATCAGAAGTATGGTTCCCTTTCACACTAAAAGCAAATAATATGGACAGTGACCTGAGTGACCTCTTCGAGTACTGCATGAAGGGACAAATGCCTCACGAGTGCATCCAACTGAAATTTGCTAAGTCCATCTTAGGCATCCACAAAAAAGCTATGAATATTCCGGCCCTAGCTGAGATCGGACAGTTCCCTGTGAGCATCAGAGTATCGGTCCAAGTGATAGGTTTTTGGCTTCACATGCTAAACTCTGACAGCACCTCCTACCTCAATCAGGCGTATCACGAACAGCTCGAGACCATCGCCCCGTGGGTCGCTTTCACAAGACAAATTCTTTGCTCACTGGGCTTTCGCCACGTGTGGGATAACCAGTGTACATTCAGGGGAACTTCACTTAAAACAGCCCTCCATAGAAAACTAAAAGAGCAGTACATTAAATACTGGAACAAAATTAAGCGGAACAACACATCTAGACTGACATTCTATAACAAAGCAACTGATAAATACGGAATACAAAGCTATCTTATTTACACAAAAATACGAGAACACAAACAAGCCCTAACGAAGTTGCGACTAAGTGCCCACATGTTAGAAGTAGAAAGAGGCAGGTATACAAACACACCCCGGGAACATAGACTATGTCGCGCGTGTGGAGTAGTAGAGGACGAAATTCACATGCTAGACGATTGTAGTTTATATAATCAGCTCAGAACCCAGCTAGTTACAAGTACAGACTGCCATAAGCCAAGCCAAGTTCTAGTAAGAAAGGATGCACAATGCACTCTAGCAAAGTTTGTATTTGATTGCTTCTCCGTAAGGGAGAGAAACGTAACGACCAAACAGCATTGATTCTGCGTATTCCTCTCTCTTCTTTTTTCACGCCCCGGACCGTCGGAGACTACAAGACCGGACGGAGCCAAGGACCACACGAAATTCACCGGCGCTCACAGGAATAATACGGACGGGACTGCACGAACACAGACGCCGCGCGATGAACGATGAACTGACTTACTGCCGACAGAAAAGTGCAAAATTCCGTGTGGACTGAACGAGCTTAAAGAATGATAAAAAGTAATGTACATGATAGTTAAGTCCGATCCGTCTGTGTCCTTTGGCCCCAATGGGCCCCTCGACAATAAATGTTGTTCTTCATAAAATGTTAGTCTTATGACGGATTGTCAAGCAGACGTCATGTAATGTTCTAAACGCGCAATTTTCAAAGAATTCTATTGTTGTACAGGGCAGGATTCGCGGGGGCTCATGACGATCTGTGCCTCTTGCTGACGCCACTTAGAATCTATGTTGCTGGGACGGGTAAGGGATTTTGGTGTTGAATTAACGAAGACTACAGAAACACAATCGCTCTGCGTCAACTGGCACTGATTTTGTTAACTCATTCAGCCCTGACACACCACAGCAAGACATAGATCGGGCATGATCGTTCAAGGGTGGTGCCAGAATAGCTTGGCGCCTATCGGCGCCAAGCTATTCTGGCACCACCCTTGAACGATCATGCTCGATCTGTCTCTAGAATTGTAATATAGTCCTTCAGAGGGCAACTTCAACAATTTGTGTATTTCGGTCTTGGGGTTGAATGAGTTAACCCCACACCCGCTCGTCTATGAACAGAGGGAAGAGAATGTGAGTGAGACAGAGGTGACCACCCGCTTGACTCTCCTGGCAAGTGAAGGTACCATCAGTTTCACCTGTCTGTATACTGGGGTAGACTAGTCAGCAACTAGAAGTCATATGTGGACTGTGTAACTTTCGTTCTTCTGTCATAGGATCAAATAAAGTTTGTAGGCCTAATCATTCTTTCAAGTTTCGTATAATACGACACTTACAATAATGATGATAGGCCTACATATTGATTTGGGTGCCAATAGGTAGGCCTAATTTGTATTCGAAACTTACAATAATGATGAGGCTACATATTAATTTGTAGGTTTTAGTTGTTATTATGAATTTTGTATGATTACCTCATTAAAATTAAATGTACATCTAATCATTACGTATTTTACGTCATAAGAATGTCATACGAATAACTAAACATTATTGTAATATTGTATTTGTACGTCATACGAATAATTATGTTGGCCGAATCATTATTGTAAGTTTCATGGGAATGTGTACGTGTCTATTCATTTTTTTTTGTTTAGTACTTTTACGTAATAGGAATTAACACACAGACACAGACAGACAGACAGACAGACACACAAACACACACACACACACACACACACACACACACACACACACACACACACACACACACACACATACACACATACACATGCATCGCCAACGGAAACGAACTGACTTCTCTTGGCATCTACGAGGTATGAAAAGGATAACTGGTAACAGTGGTCTGCCCAATGCGCAAAAGGTCATCGTGCTGAAGTCGGCCGCGGTTGGCCCGCGCATTGCCGTGCGCGGGCCAACGGCGGCCGACGTCGGCCCGATGGCCTTTGCGCACTGGGTGGTTAGTTGGTTGGTTTTTGGTTGGTTGGTGGGTTGGTTTTTTGGTTTCTTGATGGGTAAGTGGGCTGTTTGGTGAGAGGACGGGTTGGGTGGGTTGATTGGTGGGTTTGTTGGAGGGTTGGGGTTTGGTGGGTGGGTGTGATGGTTGGTTAGTTAGCTGGTGGGTTGCTTGGTTGGTTGGCGGGTTGCTTGATGGTTTGTGGGTGGGTGGGTCGGGCGAGTTGGAATTGAAGTAACAAGATAAAAATTACAGCATGTCTGGTTACGCTAACCTCGCTGCTGAACGTACATTTGGCGCGAAGCGCCGTACGTGCTTATGTATGTATGTATGTATGTATGTATGTATGTATGTATGTATGTATGTATGTATGTATGTATGTATGTATGTATGTATGTATGTATGTATGTATGTATGTATGTATGTATGTATGTATGTATGCATGCATGCATGCATGCATGTATGTATGTATGTATGTATGTATGTATGTATGTATGTATGTATGTGCGTATGTATATATATATATGTATGTGTGTGCGTATGTATGTAAGCAAGAGAATCTCCGATATTTCTGTACACACAAGCTTGAAACTTGGCGAAATACTTTCTTAAGTGGGTGGCTAAGAGAACCTCCGAGCATATTGTAATTGAATGTCTCATTGAAGATATAAACAACCGTTTATAGGAAGTCGGTTGATCCAGATTAGAGTCCGTAATTTTTGTCATATTTACTTGAACGTTTGCATATAGCTAGTTTGGAGAAAGACATTGGATGAGTTTGTTAGCCAGCTTTGTATCCTTTCAACTTCTTTAGTCAGAATTAATTCTTTTCAGAAAAGAAATAAAACACTAAAAAAAAGCGTTACTTCTAGAGAAAGTCAGACAGTGCGGTGACGTAAAAAGGCAACTCCGTCACCACGCAGACACATACATAATACTCTAAATATGACGTCATTCTCTCTCTCTCTCTCTCTCTCTCTCTCTCTCTCTCTCTCTCTCTCTCTCTCTCTCTCTCTCTCACACACACACACACACACACACACACAAACATGCGTGCATCTCCATGCGCATGAGGATCTATGCCTCTTGGAGATGTTTGGAGCTCGCATGCACGCGCACGCACACTCGCGCACACACTCACTCACAGAGTGCCACAAGCACGCACGCAAACACACGCAGTCACACGTACACACGCACGCACACAAACACACCAAACCGAACCGAACAGAACCGAACGAAACAAATCTAGAACATGCAGTCATTCAGAACATACTTTATGTTTGCACTTTTCCCTCATTTATTTCAATTACAACGAAGTGGAAATGTGTGGCATTCCGCAACGCTTACAACACCACGAGTATACCTGAAAGTAAATGCAAACAGAATGTGTCAGAAAACTAAAACCGGAAATTAAAATGACAAACAGACAAATAAATAAATAAATAAATAAATAAATTACAACAGTGTCATCTGTGTGCTGGTCTGTGATTTTGCACATAACGGCTATAGGCTATAGGCCGTAAAGTCCAAAATCACAGACCAGCACGCACTGAAAGGCAGTTACTGGCAGACCTTTATTTTCGATTTAAGGTCGTTGTCTGCATGTTCATCTGCAGTTTTGAACATCACGGAATTCTCGCTCATGTAGGGAAAAAACTCACAAGCACACAACGTACTCCCGTCACGCAACCAGTCAACCAACCAGTCAATCAACCAAAGAATGAACAAACGTAATCAAGCAACCAACCAACCAACTCCTCCTCCTGTCCCTCCATCACCTTCCCCCCCCCCCCCCCCCGCAGTCACCCCGCCCCATTCACCCTCCCCCCCCCCCCCCAACAACAACAACAAGAAGTTACAGTGCGGATCTCATAGGACGTCTCGGGGGCTCATTTGATCGACAAAATAAAAAATAAGAAACAATGGGGAGGGGGGAGGGGATTAATGTTGGGGGAATGGGAGGGGGGGGGGTTGGAAGTGGGAGGGTAAAGATTAGAGATGAAGGCAAGGTAACGCCCCCCCCCCGCCCCCCCCCCCCCCCCCCCTTTTGAGAGTCTGGAAACGCTCCCCTCAACCTTTGAGATTCTTTTGCCGTTACTTCTCTGCCGTCATTTGACAAAGACCAGGCTGTCCATTGTTAACTCATTCGAGACGTGCCGCCTCCGGATACGCGGCATCAGCCGCGTATCCGGAGGCGGCAAGTCTCGAATGAGTTAAGAAAAGTGAGATGTTTATTATTACTAAATAAGAATCGCACTTTTCTCAAAAATGAACATACTGGCTTTTGCCCAGATGTGATCGATTACGCAGCGATCACCCTATGTCTGTGCTCATTGCCTGCAAATAGAGCGATGGTTACCTTCATCTTCTAACCAATAGTTGCAGCAGGTGTGTAGCGGATAAGGAATGTACTGTGACCGCGGCAGTCCTGGGCCGCCTCTGAATCCCCGTAAGTGTAGACAAGGTCATCGGTTGTGACTTCTCTCTGCTGGTGGTTAGGGTCTGCGATGATCTGGTAAATTTCCTCCTAGAAACAAATAATAAAAATAGAGTTTATTCTAAAACCATCAGTACTGCTGGATGCAACCGCGAGGGCATATAGCGATCAGATGACTAATGCCTGGACGTTTTCGGTAAACATGATCAGCGTTACGTGAAAATTGCACGTATTTTGTCACACACACACACACACACACACACACACACACACACACACACACACACACACACACACACACACACACACACACACACACACACAGACACACACACACACACAGACACACACACACACATACGCACACATACACACGCACGCACAGATGCACGCACACAAAACACGCACAGACGCACGCACGCAAGCACACACACACACGATTGGACTAAACATGTGATGCGGTGCATGCATTACATGCTTGTGATGACTTTTAATCTGCTGTTGTCGTCGACAAACGTTGCAATTTTGACTGTCGCATGTCTGTCTTTGGCTTTTAAATAACAGGCTCTCGTCGACACAGGCGCAGTTTTCACCAAGCTCTGTCAAACATTGCACACATTGTTTTGCTCAGGCAATTAATCCAGTTTGTTCGTCGACACACGTGCCGTTTTGGACCTTTTAACTTACCAAAACATTTTTCGTACTTCTCATTTAACCCATGAAGTCCCGACACACTACAGCAGGAGATGGATCGACCACGATCATTCAAGGGTAGTGCCAGATTAGCTTGGCGCCTAATGGCTTCAAGCAAATCTGGCACTACCCTTGAATGATCATGGTTGATCCGTTTCCTGCAACTGGTATGTTACGATTGTGGTTGTGTTGTCCTGTGAGAGCATACATGTGTTAATCGTAGGAAACGATCCGTTGTTTATTTAAGCTATCATGGTTATGATTCACGTACCTTTTTAAGTAACATTTTCTTTTGGTCGCGCAGAGCGGAATTCACTTCGTTATAATACGCTAAGTTTAGTCCAGAACGTTCTAGAAAGGTCGCACTGTCTAGTGACCTCGTATGTGTGACGTCGGTAATTTAGCGACACTTCGCAACAAGTTGTTTACTGTGCGCGTGAAGCCGTCAGCCGTTTTTTTTGTGTGTTATGAAGGATCTTAGGATCGTGTGGTAGTTCTCGAAGTTTCCGACTAGTTTGCCATACTTTTGTGAGATATCATTTTACTAAGGATTTGGAGCTGAAGTGAGCAGCCAAATTTGTGTAGCCTATTGTAGTTTTTCGAGAAAGATTATTTTAATGAGTTTCGGTTGCGTGTTTCGTTCTGATTGGTTGCGTTGTATGATTTTCGTAGATGATTCTGGAAATTGGTAGTATATATAAAGAGCGCTAGGAAAGCACGTACATACATTGTCTTGCATTTGTCAGTTGTAGAGACACACAGTTATCGTAGGTACGTGGCCCGTATAGGGTGTACATTGTGAGAGATACAGCGTAACAGTGTGGTGTACGTTGTGTGAGGAACTTTGTGTCGACAGTGTGGATATTTGCAGAAGAGACTTTATATCATTGTTGGTGCAGTTGGAACTGCATTGTGTGGCGATAGCATCGCTGAATTAAAACATTGTTGGAACTGTTACTCCAGTATTGTCTACATCCTTAAGCCACGTAGTGTGACGGATTGCAGCTGAATGAAGTTTATTTAAAAGAACCTTACGTGCGTGCGTCTGGTGTGTTTATCATACTACGACTACAACTCCACCACGTAACATGGTACATGGTCGTTAGGCGACACCTTTGTATAATGCGTCAATGTGGTTAAATGTGTGCCGGTACAGTACATGCGCACGAGGGTTATAGACACAGTCACAGGTGTGAACATCTTTCTGTTGTTAGAGTCCACGATGTTCTGGTAGACTTCTTTCTGTTAATAACGGGCTTTTTCCACATAAGGACAGATAGCATAATATTTAACTCATTGTGCCCGAGGTACGAAATAACCACATTTTGGAGTTATCCTCTGAGGACTGCATTACAATTCAGGAGACAGACCGTTCATGCTTGTGACGAAGCTCTATGCCCATGCATAGAGGTCACACAGGGTTTTTGTATGGTACGGTCTTGCCAGCGGTTTGTCTTGTGACAAATATCCCGTGTATGCATGAGGTCACGTGCAATCATAAGGAAAGCGTTTTGCACGGAGTTTTAGGCTGGAGTTCAGTCTAACCGAGTGTTACGATTGTGGTTGTGTTGTTCTGTGAGAGCATGCATGTGTTAATCGTAGGAAACGATCCGATATTTATTTGAGCTATCATGGTTACGAATCACGTACCTTTTCAGTAAGATTCTTTATCGTTCGCGCAGATAGCGGAATTGGTTTTGTTATGGTACGCTAAGTTTAGTCCGGAAGCTTCTAGCAAAGTCGCACGGACAATAGCGGTAGTAGAGTCGCCCTATTTTTAGTCATAGTTGTTTCCTGTGCTCGTGAAATTAGCAGCCGTTGTTTGCGTTTTTATGAAAGGTCTTGAATGGTCTGCCATGGTGTGACGTCATTACACACTAGGATTTGGGGCTGAAATGAGCAGTCAAATTTTTGTAGACTATTGTAGTTATTCTAGAAAGTTCTTTTTTATATTAATATTTATGAGTTTCAGTTACGTGTTCCGTTCTGATTGGTTGCGTTGTGTGAATTCCTTAGATTATTCTGGAAAGTCGTCCTACTATAAAAGTTGGTGCTAGGAAGCACGTGTGTACATTGTCATGCATTGTCAGTTGTAGGGACGCACAGTCTATCGTAGGTACGTGGCCCGTATAGCGTGTACATTGTGAGAGACGCAGCGTAACGGTGGTGTATGAATCGATGAATCAATGAAACTTTATTTTACAACGGTTTAGGCATTGACATCGTCATCAACACAGCCATTTTACAAACCTGCCGTTGCTAACAACTACAAGACTAACTACAAATATACATACATATAAGTATAAACATAATACTTGCAAACACATGACAACACTGTTCACATAGACAGACATACTCATAGACTCACAGACACCCCCCCCCCCCACCCCCCCACCCGCCCCCCTTCACACATAGACAGAGCTAAGTAGTCCAAATGATAAATAAAAAGGATAACAGATTTAATTGGGAATAAATTGGACCCAGCATAAAAAGAGACATATAATACAAGTGGTTAAGGCATACCTACGAGTGATCCACAAAATATTTGCAGAGACCCTTTTTACGTCGTGTACGTTGTATGAGAAACTTTGTGTCGCCAGTGTTGACATTTTTCAGAGAAGACATTGAATCAGTGTTGGTGCATTTGGGAATGCATTGTGTGGAGATCGCATCGCTGAAATGAAATATTGTTGGAACTGTTACTCCAGTATTGTCTACAACCTTAAGCCACGTGTGACGGGTTGCAGCTGAATGAAGTTTCTTTAAAAGAACCTTACGTGCGGGCCGTCTGGCGTGATATTATACTACAACTACGACTCAACACGTAACATTTTGGCACCTCCGACGGGACTTCTTCAGTTGGCTCAGTGGAAAGGGTAGCCAGAGAAAACAGCCAACAGTGAAACGCAGAGATGGCGACATCGGAAATGGAGACATTCCTGAAAACTGGAGTGGAATGTGGACTCGAAGGAGCTCAACTCCTCGAGTTCGTAATGGAGAGAGAGGAGAAAGAAGAAAAGAAACGAGAGAAGAAAAGGAGAGACTGGAGAGAGAGGAGAAAAAAAGAAAAGAGACGAGAGAGAGAGAAGAAAAGGAGAGATTGGAAAGAGAAGAAAGAGCTAAAGAAAGTGAGATCAGGAAACTCGAAATTCAAGCAGAAGAGGCAGAGAAACAGCGAGAAGAGGCAGAGAAACGGCGAAGAGAGGCAGAGAAACAACGAGAAGAGGAGCGAGAAGAGACAGAGAGGCGGCGTCAACACGAAATTCATCTAAAGCAGATGGAGATAGAAGCACAGAGCCAGAGAGCTACTGAAGCAACAACCTTAGCCAACAGAGAGCAAACAGCCCGTGCGCCAAAGCTACCACCTTTCGCAGAAAATTCAGATAAGATGGACACTTACCTAGAGCGATTCGAGCGCCTCGCAAGCAGCAACAACTGGAGACAAGAGACTTGGGCTATCAAACTGAGCGCACTTCTAACTGGCGAAGCGCTTGAATTTTAAACCCACTTGCCAAGAGAAGACGCCAAAGATAATACGCAGTTGAAAGCCGCCCTGCTGAGACAGTACGACTTCACTGAAGAGGGTTACAGGCAACGATTTCGGAACTGCAAACCTGAAGAAGGAGAAACACCCGGCCTATTCATTGAGAGAATCAGAAGCTATCTGGAAAAAAATGGATAGAGCTGGCTGGTTTAAACAAGGAATACCAGGACCTGTGTGACCTCATCATCAAAGAACAAGTCCTCAACGCATGTTTTAAGGACCTGGCCGCCCACCTCAGGGAGCAAAAAGACCAGTCCCTAAAGGCCCTGGCTGACTTAGCTCAAAGATACCTTGACGCCCACAGCATGTAGTTCGGGCCCAGTAAGCCGCAGCGTGTGCCTGCACCAGCAGAGGAAATCCACAATGTCAGAGACACCCCGAAATACAAGCCGGTGGAGAACCAGACATGTTTTCTCTGTGGAAAGAAAGGTCACAAGGCGATACGGTGTCCTTCTAAAGATGTTCCCCGAGGCAACAACATCAGAAGATCCAACCAAGATCGCGGGATAGCTGGCAGAAGCAGTACTACGTCTCAACACCGAGCCGCCGCTGTATTAGCCAATGACGCGACGTCATCCAGTGACTTTGAATCTGGAGAAACGCGAGTGACACCGGAACTGATTGAATCTTTCAGAAAGAATGGACGCATCCCAGTAGGAGATGGGGCTACATTCTTACCAGTCTCAAACATTGCGTTGCCTGAGAATGAAGTGCCGAACAAGCTGGTGGTGTCAGGATTCGTCGGAAACACACCAGTGAGAGTGCTGAGAGATACCGGTTGCAGTTGTATCATTGTGAGAGAGGACCTAGTAACTGCAGACCAGAAGCTACAGGAGTGGACCACCCTCATTTTGGCCGACGGAACTGTGAGGATTATCCCCCTTGCCAATGTCAGAGTCAATACCCCGTACCTGACAGGAGAGGTGAAGGCGTTGTGCGTAAAGACACCAGTCTACGATCTTATCATAGGAAACATTGATGATGCCAGAAACGCAGACGATCCAGATCCAGAATGGAGACCTGAAACATGTGCTGTTACCACAAGAAGTCAAGACAAACCACAATTGGCGGCATCGGTGCGTCTTGCTGATGATGAAAGACTAGACGACGAGAATCTGTTTGACCTTAATGAACTCCGCCACAAGGAGGATGTAGAAGACATCCATTTCGGTCAGAATCTGACCCAGACTCCGAGAAGAACTGCGCGGCCTGACTCAAGAATTCAAGCATCGGTTTACACCTGACCCAGGAACAACAGACACCATCCAGCACGAGGTTAATCTGACGTCAAAATGAGCCAGTTCGCAGCAAACCTTATCGTCTTCCTTAGAACACCAGGGAAGAACTGAAAAAGGATATCAAGGAAATCCTGAGTCTGGAAGTTATCAGGGAGTCCAAGTCACCATATGCGTCCCCAGTTGTCATCGTGAAGAAACCAGATAGATCCAACCGGGTGTGTGTGGACTACCGTAGACTCAATAAACTAACAGTCTTCGATCCAGAACCTTACCCCACAGTGGAAGAACTGTTCCAGAAGGTCAGTGGAGACCGATCTTTCTCCAAAATTTACCTAAGCTAAGGGTATTGGCAAATCAAGGTTGCAGAAAAAAAGATATCCCCAAGACATCATTCGTCACACCCGACGGTCATTGGGAGTTCCTGAAGATGCCTTTTGGTATGGTGAACAGTGGTGCCACATTGAAGAGAGAACTGAAAAAGATCCTAGAAGATATGCAGAATGTGGTCTTTTAATGGGATGACATTTTGATCCATACCAAAACTTAAGGGGATCACCTCAAAACCCTCCGAGAACTGCTCCAAAGACTGTCAGATGCAAATTTCACCATCCGTCCAAGCAAGCGTATTCTTGGGGCCGACAACATAGACTTCATCGGACACAAACTGAGCGAAGGTTTAAAGGGGCTACACGACGACAACGTGCAGAAGATCAGGGATGCCCCGCGACCTACGACCAAGACGCAAGTCCGCTCATTTATGAACTTGGCGAACTACTACCGGGAGTTTATACCAAACTTTTCGGCAGTCACAGGTCCCATGACTGACTTGCTGAGGAAAGGACAACCTAACGTAGTGAAGTGGGAGGAGGCCCAAGAGCGAGCATTCCAGGCAGTTCGAGACATCCTAACCGAAAAGCCTGTTCTACACCTCCCTGACCCGTTGAAAACTTTCTTCCTGAGAACAGACGCCTCCAACGAAGGAGTAGATACAGTCTTAATGCAAGAAGATAATGGAAAACTCCACCCAGTGAGCTACGCCAGCAAAAAGTTGACCAGAGCTGAGAGAAACTACTCGACCATCGAGAAGGAGTGACTAGCCATCATCTGGGGAGTAAGGCGGTTCGGACTGTACCTTCTGGGTGTGCCATTTGTTCTCCAAACAGACCATCAGCCCTTGAACTATCTAAACTCTGCAAAGTTTACAAATTCTCGTATTATCAGATGGGCGATGTTTTTGCAGAATTTTGACGTTAAACTACAGTCTATCAAGGGTTCGCAGAACTTTGGAGCGGATTACCTGAGCAGAGCAGTTTAAATGATGAACATTTCTGTGCCCATAACAGTTTAAATAAACATTTCAGTGTTTATGAGAGTTTAAAGCGACATGTCTGCGCTCAGGACAGTTTAAAGAGACATGTCTTCGCTCAGGACAGTTTAAAGGAACTGTGAGACGATTATTTTAAAGTAGTTGATTTGATTTCATTTTGATGTGAAATTCTTATTATTTGTGGTTTTTTTGTAGGTTAATACAGCCACAACCGTAATTTTGAGATTTGAGAAGAAATTTTTGTGAAATTTCTTTCTAAAAAGGGGGTAATGTTACGATTGTGGTTGTGTTGTTCTATGAGAGCATGCATATGTTAATCGTAGGAAAGGATCTGATATTTATTTGAGCTATCATGGTTACGAATCACGTACCTTTTCATTAAGATTCTTTATCGTTTGTGCAGATAGCGGAATTGGTTTTGTTATGATACGATAAATTTAGTCCGGAAGCTTCTAGCAAAGTCGCACGGAGAATAGCAGTAGTAGAGTCGCTCTATATTTAGTCATAGTTGTTTCCTGTGCGCGTGAAATTAGCAGCCGTTGTTTGCGTTTTTATGAAAGGTCGTGAATGGTCTGCCATACTATTGTATGACGTCTTTACACACTAGGATTTGGGGCTGAAATGAGCAGTCAAATTTTTGTAGACTATTGTAGTTATTCTAGAAAGTTCTTTTTAAAAAAAAAAATATTTATGAGCTTCAATTACGTGTTCCGTTCTGATTGGTTGCGTTGTGTGAATTTCTTAGATTATTCTGGAAAGTCGTTCTACTATAAAAGTTGGTGCTAGGAAGCACGTGTGTACATTATCATGCATTGTCAGTTGTAGGGACACACATTTTATCGTAGGTACGTGGCCCGTATAGGGTGTACATTGTGAGAGACGCAGCGCAACGGTGGTGTACGTTGTATGAGAAACTTTGTGTCGCCAGTGTTGACATTTTTCAGAGGAGACATTGTATCAGTGTTGGTGCATTTGGGAATGCATTGTGTGGAGATCGCATCGATGAAATAAAATATTGTTGGAACTGTTACTCCAGTATTGTCTACAACCTTAAGCCACGTGTGACGGGTTGCAGCTGAATGAAGAACCTTTCGTGCGCACCGTCTGGCGTGATATTATACTACGACTACGACTAACACGTAACACCGAGGCAGAGAGTAGTTGGTACGGGCTATGCTGTCAGCAAGGACGGTTGTATGTGGGATAACTTAGCCTCTATTCCAAGACTCTGAGAACTAGATTTCAGGTATGTTTATGTATTATTGAGAGTTACGGAGTTAATGGTATTATGCGTTAGAGTAGCGTAGTTTGGTTGTGTAGCGTGTATATGGTTTAGTTAGGTTGGTTTGGAATTTGTGGAAATATATGGTGATTTGTCTAATTAGTTATTTCAAGTACCGACAGGGATAGTTAAAGAATGTGAGATGTGTATGCCTAAATGATTGGTGAAGGTAGTATGTAGTCGATTTAAGTATAGACTTTTCCAATGTATGAATAATGTATGGCGAGTGTCAGGTTACAGTCTGTTTTAGTGTAGTGACATAGTTATGGTGTGTTGCGAAAGTAGTTCGTGTTATGAAGCACTTGTGTGTGAATGAACGTGTAAGAATTACTTGTATCAGCCAGGTTACGTAAGGTACCTCATATTATCCAAGTTGTGTGTGTGTTGCAAGTGTTATGATGTCAGGACTTTGTGTACAGAGTTCTTGTGTGGAGCAGAGCGACGTGACGCCGAGACGTCAGTCAACGGAGGCTGCCGCCAGAGGGACCTATCGTGAGGTCATTTTACCACTCAAGGAGTGAGCGACCGGTGACTAGACATCCGGGTCATCAGAGACTGCACTACGAGAGCGAGTCAGGAGGACGTCCACGGTACCAGAAACGGGGGACTACTCAGAAGCGTGCGACGCGAGAAACTACACGCCTAGACGTGGAACAGAAAGTTACAAAACGATAACACCAGTGAAACAAGTTGGATTGTGAGGACAATTACCTAGCCTGGCTTTTACGTTGTGTATGTGTATGCGGTGTTGATGTGCTTGTAGTGAGAAGTGTATAGTGTAAAGAATCTTTTGAGTTTACGTTATTTGTTTTGTTAAGAGTAAAAAGGGCCTAGAAGAAAGAGAAATAGTGTTTGAGTTGTACCGCGTGAATGCGCCCGTCTGAGTCAGTGGCGGTGCATGCGTCTGTTGTGCTGAGTCTGTACGTGCGACTGGGGAGAGGCGTTACAATGATAGTTCAAGGGTGGTGGCAGAATAGCTTGGCGCCTATAAGCGCCAAGCTGCTCTGCCACCACCCTTGACCTATCATGGTCGAGCCATATCTTGCTGTGGTGTGTCCCGGGCAGAATGAGTTAAGAAAAAAATAATGACGTCACAAATGCTTTTGTAGCCGAACTACTGATTCGATTTAAATTTATTTATTTATTTATTTTATTTATTTATTTATTTATTTATTTTTTATTTATTTTATTTTTTTATTTTTTATTTATTTTTTTATTTTATTTTTATTATTTATTATTTATTTATTTATTTATTTATTTATTTTTTGTTGGGGGGGGGGGGAGGGGGGAGGGAGGGGGGGGGGGGGGGGGCTAGCTGATTTCGTTGTGTTGGAATACAAAATAAGTGCCTGTGATATGTTCACTTCCTTTAGCCCTTAAATTTTTAACAGAAGCATTAGACATCTAATTTTCCTCGGAGAGTATAGTAGCTCGTCTGTGGAGCTATAGACAAACACGTACCGTGATCCTGTGGATCTGTGTTGCATTCTGCAGCATAGGCTCCCAGGAGGTGCCAACCTTTATCAAGTAGCACACACGGTGGCCACGCGTATCGTCGATGAAGAACAGCAGATGGTCGGTCTGTAGGAAAAAGGTAAATAACTAGAAAGATAGATGGATGAATGGATGAATACTAACGATACTAACAAACTAAAGAAAATAAATAACTGAATAACTAACTAACGAACTAACGAAAAACGAATAACTGAATAACTAACTAAATAAACATAAATACATAAATGCAAAAAAAAAAAAATTAAAGATCAATCAATCAATCAATCAATCGATCAAACTTGCTTACTGACTGACTGACTGACTGACTGACTGACTGACTAAATAACTAACTAAAGAACTAACTGACTAAAGAACTAACGACCTAAAATTAACAACAAACCAACTATCTAACTAACCAACTAAAATGAATAAACAAACAATTAAAAAGATAATAAATAAGTAAATAAATAAATAGATAAATAATAAATAAACGAATAAATAAATACAGCTGACAAACAAACCAACAAAGAAACTACGTCATAATTAGCTAACGGACTAACTAACGAACTAAATACCTAACTAACTAACGAACTACTAAAGTGACAGGTTTTATTTCGTCAGCGAAATTTAGCATAATGACGAGAAAAAGAAATGCGACATCATTCCAGCTATCATAAACACTGAAGTGTTTCTGGTGACTCGAAAAATGTCACTTTTCTTTTGCTACTCATTATACTTATGTCAGTGACGTACTACTCACGTCAGTGATGTGCTCCTCAACCCTGTACCCATGTGTGGTATCGATAATGTTGTTGTTGGGGTCCCTGATGGGTTCGGTAGGGTTGCGAAGGCTGTTCAGAAATGCCTCCCAGCTGTTGTCGATCTGGGCCTAAACATAAATAGACGATTTCTGTAAATGAGAACTAGGTCAAGACTGCCTCTTTTAACTCATTCAACTCCGACACGCCACGGCAAGACATGGATCGAGCGTGATAGTTCAAGGGTTGTGCCAGAATAGCTTGGCGCCCATAGGCGCCAAGCTATTCTGGCACAACCCTTGAACTATCACGCTTGATCTGTTTCCAGAAGTGTAATACAGTCTTCAGGGGGCAAATTTTCGGATTTCGGCAGAATGAATTAAAACAAGCAGTGGATTAAAAGCCCGGACAAACATGCCATACGGAAGTTTGTCCGGGCTTTTGAATCCACTGGTTTAGTCATGTTTGTCCCGGGTTTTAATCTTCTTTTTTTTTGGTAAACCTACTCTATTGTTATACAGAGTAAATATATTTTATATTGTAGTTGTTGTTATCACATCATCATGCTTGGTGACTTGTCTGTTTATTTGTCCATCGATGGCGATAATGATGATGATAATGCTAATTCAGCATAATTCAGCATCATCGTCATCTTTGCCATCATCATCGGAGACGGCACCAGGCGTTGGGCGAATTGTCTGTTCTGCTATCTGTCGATGATGATCATATTACTGATGATGATTACAATGGTGATGATATATCACCATTATCATCATCATAGTTCGTTAGAAAAAATGTGTCTACTTTTAAACGTTTCAGCCACAACGTTTGTTAAAAAAAGGAAAGCATTAAAATGAAAGCTTAACAGAGACTCACCAAACTACAGATATGTTATAAACTGCATGAATGTCTATGCTCCAGTTTCTAAAGGGTCATACAATGGAATCACATTGTATAATTTGCACCGAGATCTACTAAGGTCAGCTCAGGTTTCTGGGGCATTAGAAGGGCGTGTCGTGTTTTCACCAGTCACGATTTTCAGGAAAACAGACCTCAACAAATAACAACAATTACATCAACAACAAAAACACCAAGAACAAGATTCTTTAATATGTAGTAGTGCACATTACAGGAGCGGCACAAACAACAACAACAACAACAACAATTACACCAACGACAACATTCCAGTATATAAATTAGTAAACGTTACTCACAAAAATAGTTTAAAGAACACAAAAACGTTTAATGCTGAGCAAGCGCATAAGGCCATGCCACGACGGTACAACAACAACAGCAGCAATAATAATAACAACAACAACAATAACATCACGAAGAAGAAGAGCAAGATGATAATGATGACGATGCACAGCAACAGCAAGAACAAAAACAACGGCAGCAAGAAGAAGAAAATAAACAACAACAACAACAACAACAACAACAACATGAAGAAGATCAACACCACCACCAAAAACGAAAGTTAACAACACCAACAACAATATATAAAATGTAGACATAATGTCATTTGTTACTCACAAAAGCAATGGCCACAAGCGTTGCAATGATCAGGTACTTCATGGCGGCTTGTTATTTCGATGCAATGGAATACGTCAGAACGTGAGACTGTCTTATCTACTTATATATTCGTGGCCCGCGTATATACGCCCTGCGGGAACTCAGCAGTTGCTAGCCTCACGCACTTACTTCAGCAATAGAAGCCGTGGCGCAGGAATATTTTCAGGAGCTGCAATCACGAATCATGAGAACCGAAGAAAGCCAATCGCACATCATAATGGTAACTCATGTCGCCCTGACGCACTACAGCAGGAGATGGATCGAACATGATCATTCAAGGGTAGTGCCAGATTAGCTTGGCGCCTGAAGGCGCCAAGCTAATCTGGCACTACCCTTGAATGATCATGGCCGATCCATCTCCTCCACCTGGTACATGGTCGTTTATGGCGAACCCTCCTAAAACACATGCAGACATCCTCTATAAACATTGTCCGACCTCGTGGGTAGCTAAGGCATCACAATGAACCCCTTTTGATAAGCACAAATAAACAAATAAAGATTTGACCCATGTTCCGTTTTCCCCGTTGTTCGTATCATTTGTCGTATCCAGATTGTTGGACGTGTTCTAGAGCTACATGCATATGCACTAAGGAGTTCCAGTTAGCAGTCACCAATCACGTGACTGCTAACCAGGACAACAAGGGGACTAGTTCTTAAATTTCTCGTGATTACTAGCATCAAACGCTATAATGTCTGAAACATAACAATAAACGAAACCATGACGCGCAATGTCGTTGAATTTTTTTGGGTGAGTCATGACTGAACCAAAAGATCCCTTTGATAAATTGTCACAAAGCGAGCCTTCACGAGTTTTGTGACAACAAGCAAAAATTGTCATGAAGTACATTGTGATTTCATGGAGTGTCATCGCGCTTTGTAAAAATTGTTACGTTATAACAAAGCTTGTGACAACACAGGGCCATTTAAAACAACAACAACAACAACAACAATCTGTACGAGTAATCCCCAGACAGGCTCACTCGGGGTGTATGCCACAAGTACACTTCTCGCATACTGCAGGGGAGGCAAAATGATACCCTGACCACGTCCAAACCCGGCACCACGGGTTCCTACACCACTGTTACAATAATCACCTGTAATCAACAGGAATAAATATCAGTGTTTGAATTTGTTGAGACTGGTATTTGTACATGTATAGGTCGTTTAACACCGGAGTGCCCAGCGTTGTTTCGCAAATATCTTCGCAATCTTAGAACAAATATCATTCAGTACCAGTTGACCTAATACGGTTTACTTTCAAGAAATTCGAACAATGTGGCAGTTTTTATGTACAGTCGTAAAAAAATCGGATTTTTTTTCATGAAATGGCTGATTCAACATCCCAAAATGTGCCCCAGATATATTTAGCCCAGTATGAGAAAGATCCATTTTTATGTTAAAGAGTAAGTTGACCAAGTTTTAAATCCTGAAACAGCGCAAGTCCATACACGAAATCAGTTTGCTTGACCTCGATATTGAAATCTAGCCCGTTTCCCGCCGGAGCTCTATTCGGGTATTGAAAATGGCTTGTTCTTGTCTTTTCACTAACTGTTTGCGACTGTACAGCAACATCAACAAATGATAGGAGTTAAATAAATATAGCCCATATTAGGTCAATTGACACAAAATGATATTTGTTCTGAAAGTGATACAGAAAAGCTTTTAATTGCGGAGATATTTGCGGGAAAAAAACTGTGTGCGCTCCGATGTCAAACGGCCTATACGTACGCTTTGTCCATCACTGTCTTCTTCTCTACAACATTTTGTCCCGGACCGTGTTACGTTTGTGGTTGTGTTACTCTTTGAGATCATCTGTGTCTTAATCATAAGAAAGATCCGATATTCATTTGAGTTATTTTGGATAAGAATTACGTATCTTTTTAATTGGATTAATTTTCTTTTGCGCGGAGACTTGCGATCGATTTTTGTTGTGACGCGTATTTTCGTTACAATGTTGTAAAGTTTGACCTACATTAGACTGGAAGGTTCGAGCACAGTCGCGATCTTTCTAGTGACCTCAGATATGACGTCAAAGTTGTTGGCTACATTTCGTAACTATTGTATCGAACGTGCCTAGATGTTAGTCAAAAGATGTACTTAATTCTAGAGTGTTCTTTTCAATGAATATTAATCAGTTTTGGTTACGTTTTCTTTTCTGATTGGTTGTGTTGTGTGAATTTGCTGGATTGTTCTGGAAATCTGTATTTGTATAAAAGAGCGTGTTATGAAATATGTGTGTACATTGTGTGAGAGATGCAGTTTGTCAAAAGTGTTGATGCATTGTAGAGGAGACAGTGTATCAGAGTGGATGCATTTGTAGATGCATTGTGCTGAGATTGCATCGCTGCAATAAAATATTTTTTGTTGGAACTGTTACTCCAGGGTGGTCTACAACCTTGTGCCACGTGTGACGAGTTGCAGCTGAGTGAAGGTTTTTTTTTACAATAACCCTACGTGCGTGCGTCTGGTGTGATTGCATCATACTACGACTACGACTACCACGTAACAGACCGTTTGCGGTAGTGCTCCACACATAGACACAGTCGTGTAGTACGCCACAAGTACACTTCTACTCAAATGAGATGCTTCGCATCTCATTTGAATAGAAGTGTCCTTGTGGCGTACTACACGAGTGAGTTTGGCTGGGGAGCACTCCCGCAACAGGTACTGAGTGTTTTGGTCATGTCTTACCCTCGTGGGTGGTAAGGGTTGTATTGTGCACGGTTTCTTTTATATTTATTTTGTTGTTGCCTGTCGTTTTGTTCTTGTTAAGTCCCTTCTATTTATAGAAGGGACTTTGTAGGACGGGTCGCGGTGGGGCGAATTTAATAGCATGTCCATGATGTCAAAGGCGGGCAGGCTAAACCTATAACAATTGAAGTAACAAGATAAAAATTACGTCATGTCTAGTTACGCTAACCTGGCTGCTGAACGTACATTTGGCGCAAAGCGCCGTATGTGCATATGTCTGTGCGTATGTATGTGCGTATGTATGATTGTATGTGTGAATGTATGTAAACAAGAGAATCTCCGATATTTCTGTACACACAAGCTTGAAACTTGGCAAAATACTTTCTTAGTGGGTGGCTAAGAGACCTTCCGAGCATCCGTAATTTTTGTCATATTTACTTGAACTTTTGTATATAACTAGTTTGGAGAAAGACATTGGATGAGTTTGTTAGCCAGCTTTGTATCTCTCCAACTTCTTAGTAAAACTTAATTCTTTTCAGAAAATAATTAAAACAGTAAAAAAAAAAAAAAAAAAACTTTACTTCTAGAGAAAGTCAGACAGTGCCGGTGACGTAAAAGAAGCAGTTACTATGCAGACACTGATACTCTAAATATGACGTAATTCTCTCTCTCTCTCTCTCTCTCTCTCTCTCTCTCTCTCTCTCTCTCTCTCTCTCTCTCTCTCTCTCTCTCTCTCTCTCTCAAGAAGGTATTCGAAAGAAGGTATAGTTAGGCACAGAGTCCCCCAAGGATCTATCCTAGGGCCTCTTTTATTTTCTTTATTCATCAATGATCTACCTCTTTCCATCTCAAATCCTGAGATTAAATGCGAACTCTTTGCGGACGATTCAACGCTGCATAATCTGACAAACGTGAAACGACGCTAAATTGTATCCTCCAGCAAAGTCTCGATGAAGTGTCAGATTGGTGTACGCAAAATCGCATTCTAATCAGTACTTCTAAAACCAAAAGCATGTTGATAACAACCCGCCAAAAGCGTCAGCTACATCCTGCCCCTCTGAAACTGTCACTTGGCAATAAACCTATCCAACAAGTATCCAGGCACCGCCTACTGTAATTGACGACCAGCTGAACTGGTCGCCGCATATCGACAGTTTGTGCAAAACCTTGTCCAGGAATGTATTTCTGCTATCTAAACTTAAACATATTCTTAGTACAAAGTGCTGTACATTGTTCTTTCACGCACACATTAAAAGCCACTGTGACTATGCGTCCTCTTTGTGGGACGAATGCAGCGAACTTCATTTTAAAAAACTAAACTCGCTGTATCGTCGTTCAGTTAAGTTAATTATTCCTAACCCTAATTCCACGGACGAGAAAATAAAATCCCTTGGCCTGCTTACACTGAAGGAACAACTCAAATTTAACAAATGCGTCCTCATGCACAAAATATTTCATTATCAAGCCCCTGAATATCTGCGCATGATATTCAACTTCAGCCCTCGGCATCAACTACATACGAGGAATGACTTGCTTCACTTACCCCGCCCACGGATAGATCTCTACAAGTCAAGCCTTCTATTTTCTGGTAGTTCTGTCTGGAACTCATTGCCATTAAACATTAAATCATTTTCCGATATAACCCATTTTAAACGTGCATTGCACACTCACTTCCAATCAGCGTGACTTCACAGTTTGCCATATAAGAATAATACTGCTGATAACACGTAAACATCAAATATTTTTCTCTTTCTACTTACATTTGCTAACTGATCGTCTATTGTCTTGTCGGTGTCTCTATATGCTATTGATACTGCTGATTCTATGACACTGTCTTAGATGAGTATAATATTAATGCTGTGCACGCGTTCGTTCTCTTGCTTTTTGCATCGGAGGGATTTCAAATTCTCCATTGTCATTTTTTCCCCCTCCTTTCGATGATTCCCTTATTGTGTTTTTTCCCCGTAGTTTTGCTTCCTCATCTTATTATTATTATTATTATTATTATTATTATTATTATTATTATTATTATTATTATTATTATTATTATTATTATTATTATTTGCATGCTGTTTCTTTTCCTGTTGTGTTCTCTTTTGTTTACAGGACAGCTTGTAAGACAGGCATTGAGTTGCCTAATGGCTTTATCCTGAATAAAAAAAGATTCATCATCATCATCATCATCATCTCTCTCTCTCTCTCTCTCTCTCTCTCTCTCTCTCTCTCTCTCTCTCTCTCTCTCTCTCTCTCTCTCTCTCACTCTCTCGCTCGCTCGCTCGCTCGCTCATTCACTCGCTCATTCTCACTCATATGCGCGCATCTCCAAGAGGCATAGATCCTCATGTGCCCGGAGGGCGCATGAACATCTATCCCTCTTGAGGATGTTTGGAGCGCGCGCATGCACGCACGCACATGCATACACACACCTCGACGCGCTTTCAGAAGAGCATGCAGGTGTACTTAGTATAGCATGTAGCTAGATAAAGTCAACCTGATTTCACACAAATTATAGTAAGACTGAAATTGTAACTTGAAATTTTAGTTTTGTTACCATTTTCCCAAGTCTTGAAGCGAAAGCGAAACTCATATCACGTTAAATATAAAATTACGTAAAAACAACAACAAAAAAATACTTCATGACAAAAATGATGTTTGACAAACCAGTGACACATATCTGCGCATCTCTAAGAGGCATAGATCCTCAAGTGCCCGGAGGTAGCATGAACATCTATGCATCTTGAGGATGTTTGCAGCGCGCGCATGCACGCACGCACACGTACACGCAGACATACACATTGACGCGCTTTCAGAAGAGCAGTATAGCATGTAGCTAGCGTGTAGGTAAAGTCAACCTGATTTCACACAAATTATAGCAAGACTAAAATTGTACCGTGAAATTCTAGTTTGGTCACCATTTTCCTAAGTCTTAAAGCGAAAGCGAATCTCAAATCACGTTAAATATAAAATTACGTAAACACAAACAAAAAAATACTTCGTGACAAATGACGTTTCCAATGACGCGTAGGCCTATGCACTGCGCGCGCCCCTTCTTGAGTTCACTATGACGCATTGGTACATCTGCGAAGCTTTTTTCAGAAGGAGATATTTCAACATCAGAATCAAGTCAAAGACAAAAGGTTCAGACCCTTGACAGCGAGGACAGCTTTCATATAGAAGGGACTTTGTGCGTTATGGTTCGTCCCATCTTGTTTTTTTTTTTGGTTTTTTTTTTTGTTTTTTTTTGCTGTTTTTCCCGGACCTCTTCGATGACTTTCGGATACTTTAATAGTCAGAAATAATTAACCAAATTGTTCTAGATATTCCTGGACATGCCTGGCGCCAGATGCTGACTAGTTCACTGTGGGGACCGTTTACAGTTGCACATCAACCCGGGTTGAACCCAAGTACAACCCGGGTTGGAGCGTTTACACTTGACCCAACCCGGTTTGGAGCAGGGTAGAGTTCAACCTTGCTCCGAAGCAGGGTTGGACCGGGGTTGGATCTAAACTGCATTCCATTGAGCGTCATCACTGTGCGTGTTGCAAAGAAAGCTGGGTGACGTCACTGGCGAGAATTTCATGTTTCATAGTGCTCAAGTCCATTGTGCACATTGACAGTGAAACATGAGTTGTTTCCACGGCTCCTCATCGAAATTCGGACTTCAGTTGCTCATTGTAAGTTTGCAGAAGCTGAACAATTTGCCGACAGCAGTCGTGAGACCGTGACAGAGACTAAACACTTCTGATAATTAAAACACGTGGTTGCCAAACTGGCAATGATAGAACGCTCTTACTTGACAACGTTGTCATAAAGAACATGATATGCAAGACAACTTTTCTTCTTCCAAACTGTGCTGTACGAAGAGCTTGAATCTCGTATTTCGAGATCTCTAGATCGTCTCTTTTTATGCCGCAATGAATAGTAATAAATATTACAATAATAATAATACTAATAATAATGGAAATATACATAAATAAGTAAATAAATAAACAAACAGCAACAAACACCGACTGGTCACGATGATGCCTTCTGGAGGGCGCCATGATGCATTCCTAAAATGCTTTGTCGCGTCATGTGAGCGTGTCAACCCCGGCTCCGAATGCAAGTGTAAACGCACCAACCCGGGTTCAACCTGGGTCGAACTCTACTCGGGTTGAACCCGGGTTGCAAGTGTACTCTTAGGCATTTTTAGAAATGCATAGTCGCAAAAGTCATATATTTTAATTTCGCTATTGTGATTTTTTAAAAAATTTTGTTTTAATTTATTTATTTATTATTAGGCGTTCCGGGAATTTATTTCATGGAAAACATAAATAAATAACATTTCTCGAAAATATGACATGACTGATAAAGACTGCGTTTGCAGCGAATTAAAAATATATCATGAAACTAAGCTTTATTGGAATATCGTTAGGAGATATGATCGTCGAAGGACCAGTCAACACCTGTTAGCTTCCTGAGCACACCGTTCTTTTGTATGTGTGCCAGACTACTGGTTCTTGTGGTTTTAATCAATTTTTGAATACGATTTTCCAGTAAATGTGCCGCACTCAAATGATGTTAGACGCAATAGTTTTTATTTTTTTTTTCTTTTATAATATATGAACTATAGAACTGAATTGTTGATAGTGTATGGTTAATAAGTCAGTGTTAATGCTATACTGACCAGCATGAGAAATGAAACATTTTGGAATCATCGGAAATACTTAGTGTTTTCGATGATTTCAAAATTGTCGCATTTCTTTTGCTCGTCAGTATATTACTTGTATTATAATATACCAAAGATTATATGGGAATCTGGATCTTTGAAATACCCACCTCTCCACACACACGCACACACACACACACACACACACACACACACACACACACACACACACACACACACACACACACACACACACTTAACCAAACCAAACACAAACTAACTAACCCAACAAAAAGTGACAATCAACGCACCAACCAATCAACCAGCCAGCCGCCACTAATAACACACGCCAATCTAAACCAACAAAACACGCAAACTCAAGCCAAGTGAGACTAAACAAAACAACAGGTAACCAGCCGATTGAATGCATGATCAAAGCATATGGTTTGGTTATGTTTTCATATGGCTGGTTGTGAAGAAAGCAGCAGAACTGAATTTCAAACTTTTCATCTTTATTGGAAGTGCAACGAAGTGTGGAAATCCGCATCACTTAGACGCGCCCTTTCTGCAACACAAAGTCGGTGTATTGTAAGTGCAACGAAGATAACATTCACGATGAAAATAATAATAACAACAACAATTAAAAAAAAAGAAAAAGATGGCAGCTGCAGTCCCGTTAACTCAAGGTTGCACCGTTTCACCAAGGGGAGCTAACCTAAAGTCTAAAAGTTCCAGCAAAACCTCTCCCTTGGCACCCTCTTACGCGTGATTATAATTATGTTCGTGAAAATAGGGCTCGGGAAGTTCCCCGCGTTGCCTAGCAGCGTCGGCGCGTCAGCCGCCATCTTAAGAGGATACCATAGTCATCAGATAGTAGCGAAATAGTGTTTCAACACGTTTTTCTTCATTTTTCTTCTTCTTTGGAAACAAACAAAAACATATTCTTGTGAGCGGTTTCCTACAGTGATGGCAAGACTTGCTGTTATTGCTTATAGTATGTCAGGACTTTCCTGACATTACAAAAACAGAGATTTCCCTATGAGCGCTTAGTCCCGTATCCTCACAAGATGGCCGCCACGTCTGGCGTGATGACGTCAGCTTCCCGAGCCATATACACTGACCGTGAATACACTTCAGTGTTTCTGATGACTCGAATGATAACGCATTTCTTTTGCTCGTTAGTATAACTCATTTTCCACCCATGGAGCCAGTGACATACAGGTGGGGAAAAATTTCATGAGCACTTCCATAAGATACTTTCCGGTTACGCATAATATATACTCGTAAAAAGACATTTATCCTGTGCAGTTGTGACCTCAAGCAATTTACGAATCATTGAGTTTCAAGCTCATTCGTTATCTCTATGCTCAGAAGTAGATGCGCATATGAGACTTCTCTAACACTTTAAGCAGTTAAAAACTGAGTACTACCCAACTGAAGAGAGTCGTGGTGGTTCATGAGAGTTTACGCCAATTGCTGACAACACTTTGTAACTCATATTATTTGGACGGATGAGACTCTTTGGAGATAAGGATATAATCTGTGACCACTTTCAGTGAATGGACGAAGGACTACCTTCAGGGCGCTGTGGCAGTAGGCGAATAGCGAATGAGGTATCTGTCATGTTGACGGCATTCCCTGGCACCCTCAGAGTCGCCGAACATGAAGATGACGTCGCTCGTGCTGTCAATCTCCTTCTGTACGTGGGCAGGGTCGAGGATGATGCGGTAGATTTCCTCCTGATAATGATAGTAATAGTACAATAATATTAACAACCACAATAACAACAACGATACTACATCCACTAATAATGATAATAAATAAAATGTATTGCGATGATGATTATGACTATAATAATATAATAATAATAATAATAATAATAATAATTACAGCAAGAACAAAAACACTAATAATAATAGTTACAACAAAAACAACATTAACAATAATAATAATAATAATAATAATAATAATAATAATAATAACAGCAAGAACAAGAACACTAATAATAATAGTTACAACAAAAACAACATTAATAATAATAATAATAATAATAATAATTACAGCAAGAACAAGAACACTAATAATAATAGTTACAACAAAAACAACATTAACAACAACAACAATAATAATAATAATAATAATAATCACAGCAAGAACAAGAACACTAATAATAATAGTTACAACAAAAACAACATTAACAACAACAACAATAATAATAGCAATAATAATAATAATATCGTCGGGGGTTCTTTCTCCGGGTACTCCGGCTCTTCCTCCCCCTCCACTTTGGTATCAGTTTCAGCCCACTTAATCAAATTTCAAATACAAACGATTTTCAATTTCCAAAAACTACAGTAGCTCGCTTGAGCTTGCCCTTAGCACCACGTGAATGTTCTGTGTTTATGTACAGTGTGTGAGTGAATGCGCGTGATTCACGTGAGCGTGCTTGTTGGGTTCAGTTCGCGGCGGCGCTTTGAGCCGATTTTCAATTGGGATAAAGCGCCTATTTAATGCGCTTATTATTATTATTATTATTAATAATAATAATAATAATAATAATAATAATAATAATTACAGCAAGAACAAGAACACTAATAATAATAGTTACAACAAAAACAACATTAACAACAACAACAACAACATAATAATAATAATAATAATAATAATAATAATAATAATAATAATAATAATAATAATAATAATAATAATAATAATAATAATAATAATAATAATAGAGAGGTTACGTTTACGCCGACTGTAAGACTCCCAACAACGAAACGTGAGCGAAGTCAGCTTGCAGCATAAGCATAGACACCACTCTGAACATCTCCAAGAGGCATAGATCCTCATGAGCCCCCGGGCTCATGAGAATCTACGCCTCTTGGAGATGTTCATAGTGTTGTCTATCCTTATAACACAGGCTGGTTATCCGACGTGACTTCGCTCACGTTCCTTGTTGGAAGTCGAATGACATACACGTAACCGCTTTAATCAATAACACATGAAAACCTAACGTTGTGTATTGACTTTCTCCAAGTTGGGAGGCATCTGTAATGGCTGTGCCGTATTGGCTGCGGCAGATGACTCGACCCACCATGACTGGGCTTACTGATAATCAGTATGGCCTGGGGCGTGGTGCTACTGGCGTGTTCGGAATTTGAGAGCTTGTCCAGCTTCATCCTGTTCGCCCTTTTACTGCCACTGATCGTACATTGAACGTCTGAAAGAGCTCCAGACGCACCCACGAACGAATGGAAACAAAGTGATTTCTGCAAGAGACATAGATCCTCATGAGCCCCCGCAAATGCGGTGGCTCATGAGGATCTATACCTCTTGTAGTACTGTGGTGTTCTTTTCTTTTCATTTCAGTGAAGGGGTTAAAATAGGGCCGTCACTACTTCGCCCTGTTCTGCGTAGGAACCCTGGAGGAATTATCGCGAGAAAAACCGCTACCGACACGCAAAGGGTTAACAGGATGGTTCATCTTAGTTCGTTCTCTCTCTCTCTCTCTCTCTCTCTCTCTCTCTCTCTCTCTCTCTCTCTCTCTCTCTCTCTCTCTCTCTCTCTCTCTCTCTCTCTCTCTCTCTCTCTCTCTCTCTCTTCTCACTCTGTGCGATTTGTGACGCTTATAGCACTAGTACTTGTGCACCGTGACACTTTCTCTACTAGTGCTCTACGTATATTCACACTACGACCATATCTGTGTCCTTTCGCTGACTTTATTTCCCCTATCGCGCAGCGGGGTCGCCTTTAGCTTTGACTGTTGAAGTTTGCTAAAGGGATTAGTCCCTGTTAGTGACCGTTAGTGACCGGTAGTGTGGTCTATATCAGTGAATGCGTAGAAGAAACTCTTTTTTTTTTTTTTTTTTTTTTTTTTTTTCACTTGCCTCCCACATTCTGTGTGTTAGAGCGGACTGATATTCTTTTGCTTTGTTTTATTATTTCAGCTCTTATTTGCCTTTGTATCATTTATAAGCTTTTTTATTTGTACTCTTTGGTATTGACATACATTAGCAATCATGGTGTATGATCGCCAGTTACATATTGGCCATTTAAATGTTTATCATTTAACTAACAAAGTTCCCTATCTGTGTGTGCTCTTGAGTCAATCCAATCCATTTCACTTGTTTGGTGTAACGGAATCGCGTCTCAATCGTAACATCAGCGATGAGGCCGTTTCTATCCAGGACTTCACTGTACTGCGCCGCGATGCTGAATACCCGGGACATACGGGTATTGCAGTATACATTCATAATTCAATTAGCGGTATTACTCGCAGGCGTGGGGACCTGGAGTCAAAAACCGTAGAATGCATTTGGGTTGAGTTAAGGGCAAACAAATCCAGCCCCGTGCTGGTCGGGTACATTTACAGGAACCCAGCATCAACATTTCAATGGTTCGACGACTTTATCGCCATGATGGATAAGGTCAGACAGTCCAGCTCTGAAATTTTGATCCTAGGCGATTTCAATATTAACATGTTTTTGAATAACCCTGCTTGGGAGTGCACCATGTCTATGTTTGGTTTAAAGCAGCTAGTTAAAACAGCAACTCGTGTTAGTCCAACTTCCTCCACCCTTATAGACCACATATATACAACTACTCAATCAAGGGTGATGGCAGTAGACGTGCTTCAGGTAGGGATTAGCGATCACTACCCGGTGTGCTGTTGCTTGGCATTAAAAGCGGATAATTCATTCCGAAAACATCAGCACACGACTATTAGATACAGATCACTTAAACACTTCAACAAGGAAACATTTCTTTGTGATTTAAGTAGCACACACTTTGATACAGTGTACTACCATAATGACCCCAACGATGCTTTGTCTGAGTGGTACGGATTGTTCCTTGGTGTTCTCGATAAACACGCTCCATTCAGAGAGAAACGGGTGAAGAACCCCCAGCTTCCCGCCTGGTTAAGTAAGGAAATCAAGGATGCCATGCAGCTCCGAGATGACTATAAAAGAAATAAGGATTTTATTGCTTATCGAAGGCAAAGAAACCATGTTAAACATTTAGTGAGGAAAGCTCAAAGGTCACTTTTTCACCGTCTTATGAACGGAAAGAAAGATGTCGTATCTGTGTGGCGAGCGATCAATGCTTTTACGAGGTCCAAAAATACCGCACAATGTACACAGTTATCAGCTGATATCTTGAATCAGCATTTCCTCTCGGCTGCCAGTACGTTGCTAAAAAATACATATTCTGGTCAGTCTTCAGCTGTGTCCGAAAAGCTAAAGACGTTTTGTGCAGAACGGCTGGACCCTGACACGTCATTCAGCATTCCGCTGTTAACGATATACGACGTGGGAAAATCCATCTCGTACTTAAAGAACAAACGTACGTCTGGCCATGATGGTATTAGTAGCTCAGTTCTGAAAATGGCCCTACCGTATATTTTAGATACCTTGACATATATATACAACCTTTGCATAAAGCAGGGGATATTTCCATCTTCTCTAAAAACAGCCAAAGTGATCCCACTACCTAAAACGAAAGACCTTGCCGACCCTAACAAGTTCAGGCCCATTTCGCTACTGTCAACACTGTCGAAACCGATAGAAAGACACATTCACACACACTTACAACATTTTCTAGAAAAACACAAACTCATACATCCATTACAATCCGGCTTTCGGCGGAAACACTCCTGTCACACAGCATTGGTACACCTTGTTGACAGATGGCTTACTGCCATAAATAGCAGTCAAATGACTGGAGCAGTATTTTTGGACCTTTCAAAAGCATTTGACCTCGTCAATCATGAAACTTTAGTTCAAAAACTTAATGTCTATCAACTAAGCGCAGACACACTTGCCTTCCTTACGTCATATCTGCATGGGCGTACGCAGTATGTCTACGTGAATGGTAAAAACTCACCTGAAGGGGTGATAGAGCACGGAGTACCACAGGGATCGATTCTTGGTCCATTATTGTTCTCTGTCTTCATAAACGACCTTCCATTACATATATCTGACTCCAGTGTAACTTTCAGTCTTTTTGCAGACGATGGAACACTGGACGTTTCGTCATCAGACGTAACATGTATGGTGAAGATTCTCCAAGA